>BGPR01002218.1:0-12335 GCA_013235015.1 Araneus ventricosus | reverse complement strand
TGAATACAAAATTGATATATCTTAACCAAGCAAAAAACAGCTAGATATGTTATTTTCGCGCATCTTTCCAGATGGAATCGAAATAAACTGTAAACCAAATGTGTTAGCTGGCGTATAGCAGTTGCATTTAACAAGTGAATGTGTCTTCTCAAAAATTGACTCCATTACGAGTTTCAAAAATACTTTGAAAATGAGATAAATTGAAAGAATAAACAATTTCCTCAAACGACTGTTTTCAACTTAGGAAGTTTTTAATATATTTTACACAATTCTAGGTTAAAATGTTTAAAAAAAGTGTAAAATAAACTGCAGGGAGATTTGAATTTGAAGGTATAAATGGTTAGGTGGAAGAAGAGAGGCATAGAGTATTGAAGCCAGTCACTGCTGGAAACTACCAGGTGACCTAGAGTTCGCTAGCTGTAACTGCATTTCCAGCTTAGTAACAGCTTATAAATACTGTTTGATATGTGTTTGTGTATGAAGTACTTGACCTACTGAAAACGGAATACTTCTGTTTCGGTACTGTTCCGCATATAATCGTGCTCTGGGGTTTTCAATGGAGTCAAGTACTTCGTACACAAATCATATCAAAACAGTATTTATAAGCTGTTACCTAAGCTGAAATGCAGTTACAGCTCTGGCGAAAAGCGAACTCTAGGTCACCTGGCTAGTTTCCAATGTGACTTTGGCTTCTTCCTCTATGCTCTCTTCTTACCACCCTAACCATTTATACGCTGAAATTCAAATCTCCCTGCAGTTTATTTTACCTTTTTTAAACATTTGTAACCCTAGAATTATGTAAAATATATGTTAAAAACTTTCAAGTTGAAAACACGTCGTTTGAGGAAATTGTTTATTCGCTCAATTAATATCTCATTTTCAAAGTATTTTTGAAACTCGTAATGGAGTCAATTTTTGAGAAGACACATTCACTTGTTAAATGCAACTATGCATACCAGCTAACAACATATTGGTTTACAGTTTATTTCGATTCCATTCTGAAAGATGCGCAGAAAATAACATAATTAGCCTGTTTTTTGCTTGGTTGTCTAGTTGGACATTATTGGCGTTTGTCAACCCTTGATATGTCTCGAGAGTTCTTTTATCAGTTTTTTTTATTATTTACTTTTTCTATTGTCTTTTTTCATGTGTGTTTGGTTTTTATCAATTTTATTTCCTTGTACTTGAATTATCCTTTTTAATAAGTGCTATTACCCTCTAAATGAATCGTATGTATATGTATGTATCAAATTGTTGGTAGTTGTTTACCCCACGGGCTCGTTATTCATTCTACATCTTCTGGTGAGTGAGTTGACATGGGTTAATAGTGTGTAGAGGCCGATCGCCAATGGGTGTGCCCATGCCAAATCAATTGCATGAATTCCTAGGCTAGTAGAGATTAATTATAATATAAAACGAAATCTTTTTGAATTTCAAACATAAAATTCAAAATTCTACGTTAACTCGACAAGTATGTTTTTATTGAGGAATTTTCCAAAAATAAGTGCTATTTTATCAAACTATACCCTAACAAATTTTAGTAGAACAGATAAATCTTCTGGGCGATGTATTAGCGCGTGTGTATTTATAAATACGCATCAATTCTGAAAACATACTTATAGGTTTTTATAAATATATTTACCTTCTGTAAGTTCCTTCAATTTTCTCAGCCCTTTAGCTTTGTTTGCATCAGTTTCGTTAAGTTCGAAAAATGCTTTATTCCAAAAATAGTCCGGTATATGATCCATTTTGAAAGGTAATATGTCCATATCTTGATTTGTCATAATGCTTTTGCTCACATGAAAACCTTAAAAAAGACAGAATTTCAATTACTATGAAGCAAATATTAAGAAACTGAAAGGCAGAGGAAGCATCACGCCATTCTTATTAAAATTTCTAGAGTGATCCAACAACAGCTATGTTTAAAAACTATTGAAAAGTAAAGAGATTTATTTCAACGTCACAAATTTTCATGTGCTTAAATTAGAATCCGTTCAGAAATAATATTGCTGCATGTCGAAGGAAAAGGGAGCCAAGTCACAAACGTGAAATTTGACAGCTGGTAGTTTAAAGGCTGTTTGCCTTTAAGTAAAACTTGGCGTGTCCATTCAGCGAAACATCACTGCATGAACTCGTTCTTCACGTGCAGAAGCATCTACAATTCACTAGAAAGATGTCCTTCTCGACAGTGCATTATTTTTCTAAGTGTTATATACACTATATGCCCAAAAGTATCAGGACACTTGCAGAATTTCACATTTTTTAGAATTTCTCCGGAATGGTTTAGTTGACTGCGTTTAAACTTCGGGCATGTAAACAATAGACAATAACTCACATTTTACATTGAAGATTCGGTCCTGAGAGCAATTAGGGGACCATCTACAAACTGATGAAGACAAAAATGTTTTTTTCCCACCCCGCTTCACAAAATACTGATAACAAGATGAAACTTTCAGAACTGGTAGCGTATAATGTGCATAATATTTACAGGAATTTTCGTAAACTCAGCATAAATATTTGGGAAGAAGTTTAAAAAATATCAATTTGTGTAGAACCCCTCATCTTTTAGCTTCTCTTCGACAGGAGCTAAAATTCCGCTCGTTGTAATGCCGATATCTTTCTGAATAGTAACGATATTGAACTGAATGTTTTTGTATACGTTGCCCTATATATTTGGCTTTAAGGTTGTGAAAGAAAAATTACACTATGTTTCGCGCATGCGCAGTAAAACATTATTTACTAAACATGCTCATAATTCCTTTAATATTCAAACATTCTTTTCCAAATTTTTATAAAATGCCTTTTTATCATATTGTCATTTTTTCTGTAAGTTTCGTATAATATAACAGAAAACTCTGCATGTTATAAGCAAACAACAAGTGGGAAAATTTGAGATTTTTTAAGAAAACCTTTATATCTTCCCAAATATTTGTGCTGAGTTTACGAAAATTCCTGTTAATATTATGCACATTATATATGACCAGTTCTGAAAGTTTCATCTTGTTATCAGTATTTTGTAAAGCGGGGTGGGTCAAAAACGTTTTTGTCTTCATCAGTTTGTAGACGGTCCCCTAATTGCCCTAGGGACAGAATCTTCAATGTAAAATATGAGTTATTGTCTATTCTTTACATGTCCAAAGTTTACAGGCAGTCAGTTAAACCATTCCGGAGAAATTCTAAAAAATGTGAAAATCTGCAAGTGTCCGGATACTTCTGGGCATATAGTGTATATTTGTAAATTTTTTTATGTATTCCAGAATTCAGAATTTTTTTTTCTCTTCCCGTATATCAATTTCTTGTGTATAATCACATGTGCTCAATTTCATGTTTCAGTTATCTTACTGCATTCCTCCTTTATAGCAGTATTTTAAATTGTGTTTGTCAACCATTTCATACAGCAGTGGTGCAGAAATTGTGGGTCGCGAAAAAATATTTGTGGGTCACTAAATTCAAAGATATTTATTTGAAAATAAAAAAAATATATAGGAGGTCGTGACACAACTTTACACAAAGTGAGGGGGTCGGAAATGAAAAAGTTTGCTCACCACTGTTATAGAGTATACCTCAAAGTTCCTGATCTTGTAATGTAACCATTCCCTTGTTTTCAGTATAGTTGCTTGGTGGTCTCTGTAAGATTCCACTTTCTGTCCATTCAAACCGTTCATAAAGAGTCACAAGGAATCTGGGCAGAGGGAAAGGAGATGGTATTTTGTCATACAGGATGCCCAATTAAATAAGGGCCATCTCACCCTAAACTTCTGAACGACCGCAGCTTTAGTCATGGAAGTAGTGTCTAGGTATAGTAAGACTTCTATGCGCCATGCGATGAGACAATTCCAAAGCCACCTGGTGTCAAACTTCGGAGTTAGCGTTCCTATCTCGGAAACGGTACAAAATAGTGGGAAAATGTTAATTAAAAAGTTATAGAGCATAATCGATTTAGCGCAAAAAGACACCTTGAGTGTATTAATACTAAGAACAGAACGCTTAAAATGCACATTTGTTTCTTTTCAATTTTCGAAATTGTGTCGTCACAAGACGAACAAAAGAAGAAAAGGTTATTTTTCGGAGAAAAAATGACCCAATTATACTTTTTCCTATAGGACTAACTCAAACAGCAGGTGTATGGACCTTTCCACCAATATGGCGGGACTTTTGATGACGTATTACTGTTGCTTGTGCTAGAGCACCAATATATATAGAGCACTATATGTTAAAACGTGTGCAAATTGAAATTCAAACAATGGCTCAAATCTGCATTGAAGATGACGGAGAGCACTTTGAACACCAAAAATAAAGGTATCTTGTGCAGATAAAAGGTATCTTGTAAATGTATCTAGTTTTTCTCTTTTTAACCCGTTTTGTGACGTCACAGGTTCGGAAATCGCGAACAATAAAATATGCATTCTAAGCGCTCCGGTTTTGGTATTAATATGCACAAGGCGTCTTTTAGTACTAAATAGATAACTCTCTACAATTTTGTAATTGATATTTCTCTCCATTTTGTACCGTTTTCAAAATAGGAGCGCTCACTCCCGAATTTGCCATTAGGTGACGCTGTAAGTCGTTTCATCGCACAGCGCATAGATGTTTTACTATACCTAGACACTACTTTCATGACTAAAGCTGCCGTCGTTCTGAAGATAAGCGGGTGGCCCTTATTTAAATGAGCACCTTGTAAAATGCAAATTGCTGTTACTTATTGAAATAGTGTCCTTTTATTTGTATAGCGTAATGAGAGTACATAAAACTAATAACGTTATTCCAATATTTAAAAAAAATGAACATAGTGCCCTATGCCTCCAGCATACAGGTTTCTTTCTGATGGGAAATGCAAAAATCCTATTGCAAACACAATCGAAGAAAACAAATATAAAAACAATAAAATCAAAATCAGTACTGCAAATATAATACGAGTAGCAAAACTATTTTTTACCAAAACAACCCATGCAAATGTTCTTTCTCGACCTTCTAGAATTATTTTGCGTTTTCTGTTAAGCTTCGTCGTATGGTAAACGAAATAATGTATTTTGTACCTATTCATGCTAGCTAATTCGGCCCAAAAATTGGAAACTCTTACAATTCGGGTTGAAAAAACCAGACTAACAAACGGTTAATAAGTTGACAGAATTAATTAACATTTTGCCACATCTATCATTCTGGTGATAAAGCCATTTACCATATTTCCCTCATCTAGTTCTTTTCATTTTTCAGTTACAGTGGTGACATACATATGGATGATCCGACAGATAACTACAAAGATCAGCACTGCCCCCCTCCGAAAAAGTACGGAGATAGACAGACACATAACGGTAAACCGTTCCTGTCTTGCCTAGGCATCCGGGGACCTGCGAATGACAGTCGCTGCAATAGTTCAAGTACTGAAGCCGTAGTTCTCTTAGCCATCACCGGTCATAACCCGTCCCCTCAAAAAGGTAACTGGAGGAGGTAACACAACCCCACCATTATTGTACCCCGAAGAGAAGCGTACTCATGGTGTTCCCCTTTGGGGGGGGGGGGGACAGACAGATAAAATTGGCTGGTATGGAGTGCGCCCAAAGTTTGATTCAGGACTGCCGTTTTAGTGTAATGGTCACACAGTGGCGGCAATTGGATGGCAAAAAGTTTACTGACTCCTAAAATTACCCTAAAGTATAACGGCAGCCAACAAAATTTAGTTAAAAATTAGCTAGATTTCTTGGACACTATTCTTTTAATGCATACGAGGAGATTTGTGCCCCTCTAAGACGGGTTAGCTTGCCAACAATTTCTCAGATCTGATGGTCACAAATTTACTAACGAAACTTGTTGAAGAAATCTCATGCAGATTGCCAGAGTGCTTAAGAAATACAAAAAGCATGAAAAACAGAAATGATGAATCAACTGACACTAACTTTCGTTTTCCAAAATACATGGATATTCAATTCCAAAATTAAGTACGGGAAAGAAAGAAGCCCAAAGTCCTACCCACGCCCACATTCCTGAAGAGTTAGAGGTCTTGTCACCGTTATTATATTATAGAATAATCCCATTTGGCAATGAGGAGGCAGACGTGCTTACGAAAGAGGGAAGTGCTCTTCCTTCTGCAACCTCTAGCGAACTCTTCATGTCCGAAATATATTCCATTCACAAGGCTATAGCAAATTCTGCTTGGAGAAATCCTCCCACACATGATTGGTATGCCGGGAACCGTCCTGGTCTGTCTCTACAGTCCGTAGGCACAAGATCCGCTCAGACAGCATTGGCCAGGTTGCGTAGTGGACACATTAAAAGCTTAAAATTCATCGATAAGGAAAAGACTTTTTCTTCTTGCCCTTGTTCCTGTCCTGCTTCTCCTCCCCATATCATTGACTGCATTGGCGCCTCTACGAGGCAGCTGTGGAGTGGGGGAGGGCAAAGGACTTGTGGAGTTGTTAGAGCGACATGGTGTCATGGACCTGGTCTAATTTTGGCCAGGGGGACATGAAACAACAGAATAATCCCTAGTTTTAGGCACCCTAGTTTAATGCATGGAATAACAACTTAATTTTTTCCAGAAAATTTGGGGGGAGGGGCGACTACTCCCTCCTCCGAGTCGCGCCGCCAAGGGAGCATATACCAAAGTTCATTCGTCTGGCCCTTTGCCTTTCTGTATAATCGTGGTAACAAGTAGATATACATAATTCCATACGTGTATAATTATGAAAATAAGTTTTACAAACATACTTTTATTAGCATAAAAGTAGATTTTTTATTTTAATTATTTTCTACTTTTTTGTCTTTAATTTGTTTTTATAATTATTATGGAATCTTGAAATAATTTTAATCTCAGATTGACTATGTCATTTGTAAGGAATCAAAATTCAACTAAATTAATTTTAGTAGAGTCCTTAAACTATTAAAACGGAATATTGGCATCAAAAACACTCAACTGTGCTAAACTTTAGAACTCTTGTACATCAAAATGTTAGTGATGAAGTGATTACAAAATTCCATCTTTAGAAAGATGAAGCAAGTCATGTTAATTAAAAGTGTTTAAAAAATATGTACCATGAAGCATTAGTTTTTAATACTTCAAGAAAAGCACTCGCTTAAATATCTGCAGTTGAAATGAAAACTATTTGAATTCCATTACAACACTGAAAAGTATTGTTGCATATTACATTTGAAACTAATTAATTAAAATTATCAAAACTAAGGAAAATTTGCATGACAACCAGATTTATATCATTAAATGGTCATTTTTCTGAATTTCAAGATACTGAAAAAGTAATTTTAAATAATATCGTTAAAGAAACCTAAAAATTATCTTAATTAGTAATGGCATAAGAAAGTTAAAGTATTGAAAAAATCTCGCAGTAATTTTTTTTATCAATTGGAATACTTTCTCTTTGTATACTTTTATTCGAAAAAGTAAGAAGCACAAGTAAAATCAATAATTATGCAATTAATATAAAAACGTGCTAAATTTAAATTCAATAAAATAATAAAAAGCTTTACTCTACCTCCAGATATTGTTAAAACAAATCGCACGTCTGTTGATACATTGTTACTTATTCATATCTCATATTTGCAATGAATTCTGATAAATATAACCTTCAAGATAAAAAATATGATGACGTTTCTATCCGCATGTTCATCACTTTTTAAGAGCTTTGATAACTTATTCTTTCTGAGCGATTGGCTAATCCGCCGTTCGAATTTTTACAGCTTATTATTTCATTTCCCTCTAAGTAGGAAAAATTATCAGGTAACTCGATATATGTATAAAAAAAACTAAGAATTTCAGGGAAATAGTTACATTATATCTTGATGAAAATTTCATGCTTTAAAATTAATGTTAATAACTCAATGTTTCAATAGAAACGATTGGATATTTTTTCAGTAACTATTTTATACTTGGGGAATTTACAAAAGTTTTTTTCTTACCATATGTCATATCCAGAGTTAAAGCAGTAAAATTGTGCTGTTAATTCCCGATGTTCAAATAACATGCCATTATATGATAATTTAATTATAATACTGATGTTAATTTTTTTAAATTTTTGCTCATTTCTACCCAACAGTGCGTAATTATTTTGTCTGTCTCCAAAAAGAGCATAATTCTTATGTTTGATATAAGAAAGGAAGGAAAATAATGAGAAACATCTAAATAAATTTTAAGTTTTGTGTTTCCATTATGGGCAATTTAATTTTGACTCCAAACACGTAACTGCAAAGCAATTAACATTGAAAAAATAACACAATTTACTGCAAAAATAATAAGAAAATAAAACAACGCAATATACTTATGAAACATGGGGGAGAAAACGGATTCTCTTTAAGGGGACTTGGCACCCTAAGAATTTCGGAAAATCTATGAAAATATCGATTTTCCAATTTTGAGTGGAAAATTATCCTTCAACCTCTGACTTAATAATTTAAAAGTTTCAAAACAATCAGACAAATATTTAGTGAGATATGAAGTTATTTTGTCTAACACGTTATCAAGTACCACACCCACTTCCAATGTTTAAATCATGCATATTTCACGTGCTAAATGCAAAACCACCTAATATTTTCCATGAAAGCGAAGCAAGATAAATGTTTCAAACAGTAACGGTTTATTTTTTGTTTATTTACTGTTTTACTGCTTTCGTTCTTATTATTTATGAAGCATATCATCATTATCATCATCATCACGGCTTTCGCTTATCTTTTTGTTTGAATTTTTCACTGTCAATAAAATTTCAATAAAATGGTTTTAAATTTTTGCTCTGTTATAATAGATATTTGATAAATGTACTGCAGATAATTTATTAAATATTTTGACTAAAAAAAATTGAGAAAAGGGAAATTTTTCTGATTTTTTTTTTGAAATTTTTCTAATTATTCCTATAAATGATGATGCAAATTAATAAGTATAGGAATAATATATATTAATAAAATTGCTACCTTAAGACTTGCAAATCTCAGGTTAATGCTCTGATAAAAACTAGCTTCATATAAATTGTTTTTATTGCAACTTTATTGTGTTGAAATCTTTAAAGCTGTTTTCTTAGTTTGCTTTTTTCCAAAGTTTTGTCTGCTACAAAATGCTAAAAGTCAATCACTTCAGTCTAATTACTTGAATTTTTTTTCTGTTCACTAGAAAATTCTTGCTTAAGAGAATTAGGGATGGATTTGGAAAAATTTTGTTTAGAAAATGTTTTAAAAATGCACAAATTAAAATATTCTGATATTTTCCAAAAATGTTTACAAATTTTCCCCCTTCAAATCTAATGTAAATATCAAAAATACAATCCCTATTTTTGTTAAGTATTTTGAGATGTCCTTTCAAAAAAATTTGGGGAAAAGTATTAAAAATTGCATGAGAAGAAGCATTTTTAAAAAAACGCTTAATTTTTTTAAAAAATTTAAAAAGTTTAAATTTGTAACTTTTGAAAAAGAAAAATATTTTAGAAATGGAAGTTTCTGCACAGTTTACATCTATATACTACAAAATTAAATAAGTTTGATCAAAATTGTAGAAAAAATTTTTGGGTGGCAAGATAAAATAAATAATTAAATAAATAAAACGGAGCTAGGCAAAATATATAATCCTTAACTGAACTATCTTTCTTTTTAGAATGAAACTTACTAAGACGAATTTTTGCTTTCATCGGTATACATAAAACTTACATATTGTCTGCGTTAAGCAGAATTCACAAAAGCAACAATTATACGATAAGAAATACCCCCCCCCAAAAAAAAAGAGTTAATAAGTTATTAAAAATACAGTTGAAAAAGGGTTAGATTGAATACTAGAAATTTTGTAACCAACAGAGACTTCGAATTAATAGCGCAATAACTTATCTTAATTATTTACACAAAATTAAAATTAAATAATCTGGTTTAATCGACTTTTAAATATAATACAATTTAATGTTTAGGGGCGCCATCTATTTATGATATCCAACATAAATCTTAACTGATTTATCGATTCTGCGTTTACTAATTTATTAAAAGTTGTTAGACAAATATAATTTAGTAAATTATAGAAAATGCTGTTTCCTGAAGTGTTATGTTTGCTGGAATAGAAGAAAGTGTTAAACTGCCGAAAACTGGAACTTAAAAAGAAGGAATTGATTTTAATTGAGAGAAAGAACTCATTTTCAGAGATGTAATAATTATTAGATATCAACACAAACGGGAACAGCTCAAAGAACTCCAGAGTTATCTTTCTTCCATTTCAGATGGTTGATGCAAAGCGGTTCTTTCTTTAAAGAGAGCCAAAATGAATGTCTTGATTTCAATAGTTTACTATGAAACAGGTTCCTACTGTTTTCCTACTTTGAATTTATTGGACTTTCTGTGAGATTTTATTGAGTGCATCCCTTTTGACTTTTATTGAGTGCATCCCTTTTGACTTTATTGAGTGCACCCGCACGGCTTTATTGAGTGCATCCTTTTGACTTTTATGAGTGTATCCTTTGACTTTATTGAGTGCATCCATTTTGACTTTTATTGTGTGACGCATCCTTGACATTATTAGTGCATCCTTTTTTGACCGTTATAGAGGTGCATCCCTTTTTGACATTTATAGAATGCATCCTTTTTGGCATTTATTGAGTGCACTTTCTGACATTTATTGAGTGCATCCTTTTTGACATTTATTGAGTGCATCCTTTTTTATATTTATTGAGTGCATCCTTTTTGACATTTATTGAGTGCATCCTTTCTGACATTTATTGAGTGCATCCTTTTTGACATTTTATTGAGTGCATTCTTTTTGACATTTTATTGAATGCATTCTTTTTGACATTTATTGAGTGCATCCTTTTTCACATTAGGGGATAATGACCTTTGTTGCTAAAAATCCCATCTCATCGCATATCAATCAATCAATCATTTCTGTGAGATTCTCGCGTACAATGGCTTATTTCAAAAACACGAGGCACAGGCGCAAATTTATTTTGAGTCCCCATCTAGAAAAACTCTATTGATGATGAAAACGTAATATAAAATAAATTTATTTGTGTTTTTAATTTAACGCCTATGCTTATCTTCTAATATTTATTTAGTTTGAAACCAACCTTTTATTTACCGAATCTGTAACACGTTTATTTTACCTCATTTTTCAGAAGAATAAACTTGAATGTTCTACAGTATATACAGGGTTTCCACTTAAATAAGGGCCACCCCCTCTTAACATCAGAACGAAGGCAGCTATTGTCTTGAAAGTAATGTCTAGGTATAGTAAAACGACTATGTGCTATGCGACGAGACCGCATGTGACCAAACATGGAGTTAGTGTTCCTATAGTAGGGATGGGTAAAACCTACCGGCTTTAACCGAGAATCGTTTTTTGTTTCGGTTTACCGGTTTTTTTTTCAGTTATTTTTTTTATCCCCGTTATAACCGGTTATTTTTTTAACATCCAATAACAAGGTGAAAAAAAACGACCGCAAAATCAGCTATCGGAAGATAAGCTGAAATGGTCTGAAATAGTGATAGTCAAGCTGTCATAACTCGATCAGTTTTAGTCGCAGAAGAGTGGGATATTTTGTTTAAAATTTTAGGGTGGCAAAAATATTTAACTAAATATGATAAATAGTACCGAAAGACTGTATAAAAATTTAGACATACAGTGACCTCTCACTTATACGCGCTCTCTTTTATGCGCGTTTTATTTTGCGGTCCCGGCCGCAAAAAAACCAATCCCACTATAGGCGTCTATGGGAGTGTCTTTTACCACGCCAAGTCGATCATTGTTCCCGCTAGGGTTTCCGTGTTTACTTTGATTGGCGCGAAACTGAGTTTCTGATTCATCGTGTTTTGAAAACCATCCACCTTTATTCACAATTAACATATTAATAATAACAAATTATTTTCAACTTTAATTCTTGATCATATTAAGCTCATTGGTAAGTATTTATGTATTTGAATATTTTTCCAACTTATGCGTATTCGATTATTTACTGTAGCAAAGAATTATACACTATATACTTATTTCATGTTTAGTTTTAAAAATGCATTCATATTCAATGACACTCAAGAAGGAATTCATTCTACTTTAAGTCACACACACAGAAAAAATAAACTACAAAGTAAAAATATTTACATCCTTATAACAGATAGCATCTCTCGATCGTCGAAATAGAAAAACTTTACAAAGCATTTCTCGCCAAAAAAGGGAAATATCGCCAAATATTGGCATCGAAAACACTCCCCATAGGCGCCTATAGTGTGATTGGTTTTTATGCGTCCCGGCCAGGGATATAGGAAAACAATGATAACTCTTATTCATTTATGCGTCGTAAAAAATTTTTTTATTCAATTTTGTTCTACTTCTAGGAATGCATTCCCTCGCCCTTCCTCTATTGTTCAGATTCCAG
>BGPR01002217.1:167743-181751 GCA_013235015.1 Araneus ventricosus | reverse complement strand
GTTTCCAATGTATAACGTTGGCTAACTGCAACATGAAAATTTTTTCTTCAAATAACATTTGCATTAGCATTTTTATATATACACGATAGTTAATTGTTGTCAAATTTTTTGTATCAACGATTCGATTTATTCATAGCGATAGGACAATGGTAATCGAAGGGGAAAACTGTCAATTTTTTTGTATCTATAATTTGATTCATTCAATATGATGGGGTAATGGTAATCGAAGGGAAAAGCACTGTGTCAGTATGCGCTATTGTAATCTTGTTCATAGCAAACAAAATCAGTTTATAGGAAATTTGAACAAGTCATATTTGTTCAGCTATTAGTTTGCCATATAAAATACTCAATTCTTCGTAATGGTTCATGTATCGCAATTGCATTAGCAATACACAAATAAAATATCAGTCATAATTTAAAGTCAAAACAACATATTTAACATTTAATATGGGTTTTAATTTTTTAAATAGCAAGATATAGCTTGTTTTCGCATCCTTATTTTGCAGGCTATTTTTATCTAAGCAAATACAGTTACTTTTACTTAGGTCGTATAAATCATTAATATAAGAATAAGAAAGACCATAAGCACTTTACAGATGGTCAAATAGTATTATTAAGGTAGATTATATCAGCTATAGCGTAATATTACACTTCTGAAATAGGTACTATGCTCACGTTAGAAAAATATCATAGTATATATATAAAAATAATTGTACTGAAGTTTATATCACGAAAAAAACTGTAATTTATTCAGATCATAAATTTTCAAATAGCCAGCAGTGATTCATTAGAAAAATAGAGTACTTAAATTAAGCCTGACAGAGAAAAAAAATGGACATGCTGAGAAAAAAATTTATAGAGCAAATCATACCCTTTCCAAATGGCTGAATTGACCTCTATTTTCTTTTCTATAACTAATGAAACAATTTTATTTCAAATATGTAACTAAAAACTGGTATCACTGTAACATAAATCTATCTTCATTTGCCTTACATAGCATGCAATCTTTAAACTTGTGGAAATGTGTTACATGGCTCACAAAGATAAATTCAGAGAAAATCACTAACTATAAAAATACGAAATTTGTATTTAATTTTTACGAATGATTTAACAACCTGTTTTATTTGAATCTATTATATTATTAACTGAACTTTTTTTTTTTATTTTCCCAAAATTTTTTTCTTTATTTGTGAACGAAATGATCTCTTTTTATTTGAATCTATGTATTATATTATTAACTTCGTTACTTTTCCGAGCTTCTTTCTTCATTTGTAAACAAAGCTAGTTCTTTTAAAATAACCACATTTTTTGAATTTCTCTCTCAGACACTTTAGATATCGTGAGGGACTAGGAGCAAGACGCCAAGCCGGAACGAAACGTCAAAAACTGAGATTGCCCTGGTTAATCTAGTACGACTGGTCACTTTACTATTGACACTTATGATCACGATGCCTACGCATAATGGATATAATTCATACTAAAAAATGCGATAATGGCCTTCATTATTATTCACTAATGTGAGTCTATTCTAAGATTACTGCATTCTATGTATAGTAAAAGTCAGGAAGGAATATTCTTCGGGAACTAATTTTTTCAGAATTATTTTTAATTTAATGAGCTTTATTTTTATTTTAATGAGTTTTTTACTAAAAAAAACGGCACAATTCATGACGTTTCACCATGAATACTGAATTACAAAAGAATTCATTATAAAAAAGAATTAAAGAAGCATAAATAAAATATTCTGCTATCACTTTAACTATTTTTCTTCAGGCTTATTCATTCACATTGGTCGTATTAAGAGGAATTTATTCTGTGCATAGTAAAAGTTGGAAATGAGAATTCATCAGAAGTTAACTCTTTTAAAAAATTAAATCTAGTTTATCTTTTTTAATATGAAGCATTATTAAGTATAACCAGCGGGAGTGGTCTTCCCAAAATTTTCTCGTATCCGCCCTAACACGGGTGGGAAAAAATAAACCAACCGCCAGTAACATGCGCCATTCCCTAACACAGGTGGGGAGAGACGCGCGAATCGTTCGCGCCATTTTTTTTGCGTCGTAGAATGGTGAAGAAATCGAATATGGAATCTTAAAGCCTTTTTTTCAACTGATCGAAATGAAAATTGGGCACGGCTCTACAATTAATGTTAAAAGACCTCATACCAATTTTTATTTATATAAGTTAGGAGTCATCGTATCATTCACAAGTATGCGTTATACAGACCGACAGACAGACAAGCGTTGAGGGATTTGGCCAAAAATTTGGCAGAAATCTACAAATTTTGTGTAAAGATCACATACCAAATTTCATCCTTGTAGCTTTAATAGTTTTTGAGTTATCGTGACAGACATAATTCCAAAATTGCGTTTTTCCAAATTCCAAAAATCTCGAGTTCGAATTTTTTGACGATTATAAAACTTTCTCTTTGTATACTTCGTACTCGAGAAAGTAAAAAGAGTGATTCAGGAGATTTAATTCGTATACCGAACACTTTTTCAGTCCGAGACTATTTTTCTAGGAGAGACAAAGAGTCGAAAATCGGAAATGGTCCAGTTAATCAGGGACGTCTGGTCACTTTATAAATCTAGCAAAAGTTAGAATGAAAAAATCACTTAACATCTACTTAAATTTAAATATTTAGAATTTTTTTATCATTGAATCTAATTAATCTATTTTTTAATATGAGTCTTTCGCCCATAAGTAAAATCCGGTACTCTTAATACCGGACAATTGTGAGGCAAACAGTAAACATTCAGGACTGTCCTGGCTAATCCGGGAATTCTGGTTATAACACACTTTCGACTATAAGAATGAAAATAAGGATAATGTAAAATGAACTCGGAATGTATTTTACCCGTAACATCAGAATTAAATTCTGTCAATTTCGACGATCTGATAAAGGATTATGTGGATCTTTTTAAGTTAAATTTATTAATTTCTAAACAACAAACCCCTACAGCAGAGGTTCCCAACCTGTGGTACGCGTACCCCTGGGGTTATGCAAAGGACTAGTTGGGGGTACGCGAAATCAAAGTTGGTAATGGCGGAAACAAACAAAAAAAACATAAGGAATTCAAAAAGTTATAGAATTTTGATTCCCCTAGTTAATACTTGCTATTTAATAACCATACCACTTCAAAAGTTGACTATTACAGAGTGTAATTTATAGCCATCCTTATAAGTTAATGCGAAATTATTACAATACTGATGGCATTTGTTTTGGCGTTGAACTAATACTATTGTAAAAATGCAATGAAATGTAAAATTAAAAATAAGTCTAGCAAATGTTATTAATTCGAATCATTTGACCCTTAAGTTAACATAAGCTCTTAACATTTTTTATAAAAAGCTTCTTTGCATAGACGGATAGTTGGTGGTGGTGTGGAGGCTATGACAATGGGGGTACGCCAAAATAAAAACACTAATCAAGGGTACGCAAGAGAAAACTGTTGGGAACATCTGCCCTATAGTAAAGAGTGTCTGACTGGATTCGTAAACGTAAATATTTACAAAACCCCACAAAATTTCCGATAGCATAAACAAATTTAATTGAAGATATCTTAACTGCAAAGTCGTAAGTTGTTTTCAAATTAAGATAAGGAAATCAATTACAGAAACTCACTTACAAAGAACTTCTTTACAGAGCGAGACTGGATTGGAATTGCTGCAGTAAACATTGGTTTCTTTGACCCGGCATGCTGATTCTTAAGCTGATAAACTCACTACAGAAGCAAACCGTAGCAACTCTTGCCGGCCTTACTTAACGCATGATTTTGAAATGTAATTTATGACTGAGTTTTGCATTGGTGAAGCCATCCCATTAATCAGAAATTCGTTACAGAAAAAAAATAAACGACCACATACCGCTTTGGCGTCGTAAAAATTTATCATGGATACTTAAGAACCCTACTTAACACAAATCCTTCGGATCATATATTCGTTCTTGAACATAATAATCCTCTTGAATGTAGCAGAATGAGGTTAAATACATCAGTTGTCAATTAAAGCATAGTCATGCTACCTGTTGACTGAAATACAAAAGGACGCTGAAATGCTTACAAATGGCACACAAAGTTTGTTTTGAAGTTTGAGGAAATATTACGTTTTTTATCCAACGTGCACTTGGGGCTCATTATCTACTGATTTATTATTGTTATATTTCAAAAATTGGTAAAATGTTCTTTTACTTGACGTTTCGTGATGTTTGCGAGTCACAAAAAATGTCCTCTAAAATAATAATTATACTCCCTTAAAAAAAACTAGAAAAAATAGTTTCATGTGTTTGTGGAAGATATTCGACATTTGGTGGAATATGCATTTATGAAAACTGATTTTTCGAAAAAATAACAGACAGCATGAAGGACAAATAAGCGAAAGAAAGCATTTACTTTTGAGACCGTGCATCTATGAGACTATTAAAACAATTTAAAAACTTTCCCATTTATACTAACATCAATACTCTTTAGATTCAATGTTTTTTTCACACTCACATTCTCACAAAACAGAATATTAATTTGTTTACGAGATTACTTAAGGTTGGTCATCACTCCATTTAAATTTAGTAATAATTTTTGCACGAATTAAATTTTCGATGTAATTTTTTTTGGCCAGGTGCTTTTAATTCTTCGAGTATATTCAAGATATTGCCACAAGTAATATTATCATATAAAAACAACACAAGTTTGAAGAAAAATGAGAAAGCAATTCGTTTAGCAGCTCAAAACTGAACGATCAAAAATGGAAAACGATGTTATTTCTTCTTAATAATTTTTTTTTTATTTTCCAGGTTTTATTTTCATTTACTTTAAATCAAGCATATTTCTTTTTACATTTCAGGTATTTTTATTTATCAGTCATTTACTTAGTTGTCATATTTTAACAGAAATAATATGAATTTCCAAATCATGTTAGTTTATATTAACCGTATTCCTTTTTCTTACGTAAGAACTCATATAGCATTTTCACAGATTGGCAAGACCACAAGGTTTAATTAGAATTTGACTACTATCAAATGTCAATTTATTTTGCTTGAGCGAATTATATATCTCAAATCAGATGGCATTTGCAACTACTTAGAATTTACAGCATTTAGAACTGAAGCAAAAATTTTAAAGATCAGTATTAAATGTCAAATTGTAAACCAGCATTAACCGAAGAAATTGCAGAAACATGTAAATTTGTTTTTCGATATGTAAAAAACTAAAAGAAAAAAGTCAAACTTAACGACTCATATCTTTTTAATTCTCAAAAGAAATTCTGCGAAAAAATATGTTTATTTATTATAACATTTTCGTCGTGTAATCAGCTAAGATTTCTCATTCAAAACAGCAGATTATCTTTCTCATCTTACGCGTGTCTAATCAAATGTTTATATCCAAAAGGACAGGAAGCTTCTTTCGCTTATTTATCACTTCATCAGGATGATAAACAATGCATGGAATTAAAACGACTGAATATATTTTAACTGCATCTCAGATAGCGCTTTCTCGCAATTGAAGAACACTGTGAAGCATTTAGACCTCAAGTGCCATTCCTTCAACAGAACCACCTCGAGTAATCCATTCAATTAGACGGAACGCACTAAATTCTACGAAAATGACCAGCGAAACAAATCAGTCCCGTTCTTACCGTAGCCCGGCAACGGTTAAACGATGTCACTGAGGGATTCTTAGATTTGTTCTGCCCAGTGGCGAATCCGGGGCTATCGGCCTCCAGCCCTCCCCCCAGAGCTAAGTCAGAATCCTTGATTTTATTTAAAATCACTACAACTGTGTGTTCTTATTTCTCTTTTTTTAAAAAATTATAAAAACGTGACAATATTGCTTTCTGGCTTGACAGGTTCGAAAATTTTCCTACTTTTCTAGTCATTCCACTTGTATTTGTAGCGGTGACGCGGTCGAAGACATTTTTTGGCTAGTTATTTCATTGTATTTTTTATTAAATCATCGAAAGTATTGTATTGTTTATTATTCTTATTGTCAGGTGAGTCAAGTCTGTAAAGTTAAAGTATTTTGGTTTACATAAGACATGAGGTTTGACATTCGTCATGGTAATACAAAATTCTTACGATCTCAGCCCCATCCCCAGACCCGAATGCTGGATTCGCCACTGGTTCTGCCTATGGCAAGACCTCTTCTGGAATTGTTCCGTTGGCGAGTTACAGGTCTTTTTAGGAAAGTTATTTTCCCTCTTGCAGCGAAACCTGTCTATAACGATATTGTAGCGGACCTAGAAAATATATTGTTATACACAGTTTGGAGGTTCGCGCATCCAATGTTTATGTGTGCGAGCATGTTTTAATATACTAACATATTTTATTGCGCTATATATTCAATTTACAAATAATCGCCGATATAAAATTTTATTTTATAAACATATAAAATATACAATTTCATATACTGATAAAAAATTTTATATTTAAACTTTTTTAACAACTTCAAAGAGAAGAAGAACTTAAGAACTTCTTCTTAAGTTGAATACTCTCAGCATCGTTATTTACGACATATCTAAATCATTTTCGTTTACTCTCTACTTTACTTTTTTTCCCACAGCATCTTCAATGTCTGTTCTCTTTTTTCCGCAAAAAAATATAGCTTTCGTCGACTGAAAAATCCCATATTTTTCAGCAGCAGCAAACTTGCTTTAGCTCTTGTTCGATTTCCGAAATTTTTTGCAGCTTTTCTTCAAATGCGAATGTTTTAAGCACATTTTTAGCACATCAAAAGCGAATTTCAAGAAACAAGTGATCAGTCCGAAGTGCTAAGAATGAACAAGTTATTGTACACGAGGAGTGGGAGGCAACAAACATCTGTGCACATTCCAATCGCTAGTCTCCCCCCGGATCCCCCTGCTACAACAGGCCCTGGTTTTTATTCCCCTCACAACGATTCCCCTGTTATCTGACATTCTTGACCATAGGGTGTCGCTTTCCAAGGGAAAAAATCGATATTGTACTGTACAACCTTTCTAAAGAGGTAAAATTATCATTATAGACAGGTGAATCTAAAAAGTAATTGTCGTTGTAATCAAGCATGTTAGAAATTTTCGGATTATTTAAAAAAATTTTTACATCTTCCAGAATATACAATCTATTTCTATGAAAATGCATGTAAGAAATGTGCATATTAAACATAACCATTGATAAAAGTTGCAAATCATTATCAGCTTTCTGTGAAGCAGGGTGAGCCAAAATCTCTTCTCGTCTTCATCAGTTTCTCGTCGGTCCCTTAAATGCCCTCGTGATCGAATCTTCAATGTAAATTGTGTGTTTAAGCCTATTCTTTATATGGCCGAAGTTCAAGGAAAATCCATTTAGCCTTTTGGGAGATATTCGAAAAAATTTGCAAATTTCAAAAGGTTTCCAGAATTTTGACCACCGCCGTATCTAACAGTATTTTTCTTATCATGCAGTATGTTCAGAGATAGTTTGACTTTGCTTAACGAGAAATGCCAAATATGGCCATTATGCGACAAACAAATGGTATAAAAATGATATATTTTTCAATGGAAGATTGCACACCTTATTCATCTATAATATTTTATGGAATGAGCTGAAGTGAACACAAATTTTAAATCGAAATGAAACCAAATTGCTATGTGTACGAATGGGATGTTATAATACTTCGTAATATACATTACAAGAAATAAAGATGAGATGAATTCGATTCGAAGGTAATAATTTTACTCAGTAAAAGACGATAAAATGTTTGAGTAAAGGAGTATAAATTGAAGACTACGAGGACATGATTCAGTTATAAGTTCACGAAATTGATATCCAGTCCACTTTCACAACGTATAAAAGATGTCTTATTATTATTTTTACATATCGTTCAAAGTTCAAAATTAAAAAAAAGGTTTACCCCGCCCTAAACCACTTGAAGTAACCACTTCAAATGATTTATGGTGGATTTTCAATTGCACTTAAAAAACATGTTGCCCAACAGCGGCACGCGTCTTGTTAGACTGACATATTCTGCAGTTGATTTTCCACAAATTTAAATCGATTTCAATAAAAATTATAATCTAATGACTATCTTCAAGAATCAGAACGCATTTAGCTCCAGTTGGTAACGTTGTATTTTTTCACATATTTCTAAACACTGAAGAATGAAATGAAATTAAGAGACGTTTCCTGCTTTAATGAAATAATTTTTTTTGACCAAACTATGTTCACAATTAACCTTCACAGCTTTAAAATAACACTATTCGTCCAAACACGTCAACCGCAATGTCTAAATGGAATTCACTTCCACGTAAAATGTCCAAAACAAATAAATTCAGAAATGGTATTCTTTTTTTTAAAATCACAATCAGAAATCTTGTAAAAATATAGTAAGAGTATGCTGGAAGAGAAAAATAGAGAGAACAATTTTCAAAGTTTTCAGCTTGGAATGTTAATTTTATGTAACAATCGATGTACATAAATTGACAAGACATCCGGTTTTTAATTCGTTTTGTCGCGGATTGAAAAAGTGTGCCGGATTGTCCCATGTATTTTACTTTACTTAATAAGAAAATAATTCATATTAACCACTTGGCTTCGAATGACGTACTATGCACGTCAGCTGCTATCTGCGCCAAATTTCGATTTGACGTATAGATAAAGTGACCATACGTCCCGTTTTGAACGGGACTGTCCCATTTTTAGGCAGCCTGTCCCGTTGTCCCCAAGCACAGCTTCGGGACACCAAAATGTGCCATTTTCAGAAACAGAGCAACTCACGGTAACAATTTTAGCTGGAGTGACCTCCCCGAAACTTTCTTGCGTACGACCAGTAATGTGGGGTGGGTAAACACCAGGGGGTAGATAAATCTTTTTGGGGTATTCACCCAAGGCCTGGTTATTTTGAGAAAAAAATTATGAATGGTGATTTGCAATGAAACATGAAATTTATGAATTCCCAAAAACTTAATATTTTGCAAAACAAATTGCGTATGTTCTCAATTTTTACGCGTACTAAGGTACCACAAGTTTATCTAAAGTTTTTGAGTACGAAATCTTACTGCAGATATGACATAAGATTTTACCATACCTCTGGTTAATCACAGGCGGCCATCTGGAGAATGTCAGAACGAAGTTTCGTTTTAGGAGGTTGCCATAATTTCCGAAGTGTGTGTTTGCCGCTCGCTACAATTTCTTTCGTAGACCACCAAGGTCAAAAACCAACCATACTTGAGTGAAATAAGCGAAACGCTCGCAAACACACAGTCGCAATGTGAATCAGATATGCAATTTGAACAACTTTTTTTTATCGGATTGAAAAAAAAATTGGACACAAATCTACCATTAAGGTTAGAAGGCCGTATACCAAATTTCATATATCTAAGTCATTATCTTAAAGAATTATTGTGTTCACAAGTTTGCGATTATGCAGAACGTCAGACGGTCAACCCTTTGACGGATTTAGCCCAAAATTTTGTGCGCAACTACATTCATGATAAAACTGTGTACCAAATTTTATCCATATAACTATTCAAGTTTTGGAGTTACAGCGTCCACATGAACGTGGACAGACAGACAGACTTTCCGTAGACGGATTTTGTCCAAAATTTGATAGAAACCTACAAATTATGTGTAAAGATCGCATACTAAATTTCATCCCCGTAACTCGAATAGTTTTCGAGTTATCGTGTTCACAGACAGACACACAGACATAATTCCAAAATTGTGTTTTTCGGACTCAGGGAGGTCTAAAACGTCAAGATTCGTCAAAATCTTGAGTTCGAATTTTTTGACGATTACAATACTTTCTCTTTGTATACGAGAAAGTAAAAAAGGCGAAATATAAAAAAATCCGACGGTATAGTGTCTAGTAGAGAGGCGATGGCGGGCTCATATGCTATAACGTCTCACACATTTGCAAGGGCCAGAAACGTGCTAGCTCGCGCTTATTTCTAACTACATTACTCCGTAAAAAGTGACAGAATGAAACACTGGGAAATTTTCAAGCGAAAATCGTTGGATGGAATTATTCAAAAATTTTCTCATGAATAATTTGATTGATCCTCTCTTATGAATAAATTGAGGATGAACGAATACACATAATTGTAAGCAGCAATTATTAAAGCAATGTTAATTACCGAAGCATATTTTAAGAAATTCTGCCAAGAATTTCATTTTTTCTTGGAATCAACGCCAAATATATTGAAGTAAAAATGTGTTCTTCAGAATAATACAAGATCACATAAGTTATTTATTTTCACGTGTTCATTCTTGTTCTTTTCGTTAATAAATGAAAACTGAAGAAATATGAGTTTTCTTGAATACACATACTATTACTTAAAAGCAATTAGATGCCCCGTTTTGAGGGTGAAGATAAATGGTCACCTTACGTATGCCATTAATTGGTCATCAGAAACTATCAATTTACTGCCAAGCCAAGTGATCAATGTATTGCCAAGCCAAGTGGTTTCAAAGTTGAATGAGGATTAGCTAAATTCAGTTAAAATTATTAGCCCTTGAAATAATTTCCTTCTTAACTTACTGTAGATAAAATTAGTCTGTTTTAGTTCATAGTGATAGTTCGTTATTTTTATTTTATTTTAAAATATGAGCTCTTAAAAAATTTAATTCTTCTTCTTACTACATTTACTATGCATAAAAAAGCCACCCGTTTTTGAGTTAATAGCGGCCTTTTAGCATTATTAATTTCTGTTACATACATGGACACAGTTCTATGGGCATGAATTATTATTGTGTCAATGTTAATGCAACTAAACGTTCCGGATTACGAACGATTTCAACTTTTGTATTTTGTCCCAACTTAGCATCAAATTCTCCTATCATCAACAAAACTTACAGAGAAAATATAATAAAGAACTGAATAGAAAATAAATCTCAGAGTTTAGTTTACATATCCAGACCAAAATTATTTTGATTCCTCTGTTAAATTCTGCTTCATTTTAAATAGCATTAGTAGCAGAGATTTGACATTTAATTGTTAGTTTTCTAATTATTGCTCAACTCTTATATAATCTTATAGATTCGATTTAAGTCAAGACTGACTGACACGTAAGTCAGATTTCTAGGGCATGAGTTTGTTTACGAATAAATGAATTTACAAAAATGTAATCAGACTCTTAAATTAAAATAATTTAATAAATTTTTAATACTTATTCCTCCATTCCATGATCTAACTTGAGGTTATATTCAATTTTCTTTACTTCATATTTTTCCTACGTGTTTAAAATCTATTCAGAATTCATCCTCCTAACTTTAGTAAGAGAATAATGCTTCGATTACAGTGTTACGAAACTGAATGCAAAACCAAACTTTCAAGACTGAATGCCAACCAGAATGCAAAATATTTTAATTCCATCGCTTTTGGTGTAAACCCGAACGGACAAATCCATGAAGTCAGTAAAAAACTTGAAAGCAAAAGTGGTAAAACTATAATCTCTATTTCGACGAAGAAAATTAGAAAAACCTATGCCGAATTTCCTCCCAATAACATTATGTTGAAAGCGCATTACAAAATCCTAAATATTTACGGTGTTCTTACGCAGATCTTTATCATATTAACAAAAGAGACCACACTTCAACCCGGGACATTTTAGATATGGGTGTTGAAGACCAAGGGAGAAGTCAAACCGGGACGAAGAATACAAAACTGAGCTGTCCCGGCTAATTCGGGATATCTGGTCATTAAATATTTATGCTAAATATGATACGAGTCTGCACATAATGGAAATTATTAATATTCAAAATAACAAGTTGATACCACGCAGAGCATCTGCGGTCGGTTATAAGCATACCATGATTTTCCTGACGCTTTTAGAGCCAAACTGGCGATTCAGTGCTCCAAGAAAATTTGCCAAGACAAAAAATGGCGCCAAGTAGTGTGCGCATAACAGAAAAGTAGCCAATGTACAGTGTAATAAGTTCCATAATGTTCACCTCAATTTGTGAATTGACACGATTTTCTCTTCGCTGACATAAACTACTCTGACGTTGATCTAAACGTTCTCTGGCTCCCCTAAGCCCATCTGCTTCATTTCTAACTGATCTCTTTTGAATCATTTCATCCAAAGTTTCATTATATTGTAATAAAAATAGTGAACCTTCATCTTAAACTCATTTTTTAAAGAAAAAGTTATTTTACATCAGGACTAATATAGTGACAGGCTATGAGTATGGAGTTATGTCTAATATAGAAGAAGCTACCGGTTTTTTTTGTAAACAAACCGATCGTTCCCATGGGCAAAACATAAATTAACCTCTTTTCTGTGCCACGTACCTTAGCGTTTTATATATATAGATTACGCTACGAAACTGCTATTAACTGCAAAAATAGAATGACCAGATTTTTGTAAACGTGGAAGAGAATTCTCCAAAAGCTAATTTTTAAAAATTAAAACTAGTTAATTTTGTTCGTAATTTACCAAAGAGAACTATTCACTTATAAATGTGTCGTGTAGTGGCAAAACTGTCCATGTCCAAAATAAGTACCTTTTTGGAAAAGTGGATTTTCAATCGTATCTAACCAAAATGAGATTTAAAAAATAAGTTGCATAACACTCGAGGCGTTTCGCCAATGTGTTTAAATAATCGGTTTTAGGTGGCACGGTATGAAAAGGGTAAAATGGACTTAAAAATTCTTGAAAAACAAAACCTATTTTTCAAAAAAGGAGACAGTAACTTTTGCAGCTACACGACACAAATAGAAAACAAAACAATTCGGCATATATTATTCAAAGCAGGGATATTTTTAAGCCGAGACAAAATGATGAGAACTGTATTTCTCGGAAGGTTGAATGGAAGGAAAAAAAAAACAACCCTCGAAAACAAAAGAGCGATCAATTTAATATTTTTAGTCGACTTTCATCGTCAAATCATAACATGTTTACATAAAAATTCCTTTATTATACAGAAATCGCAAAAAAGCATGATAAGAAAGGATAACTTCATTTTCTTCTGCCAAATTTGAGAGAAAATAAAATTTAAAAGTTCTGTAGGATGTTTATATTGTTCCTTTTAAAGTTAAAAATGACTTAATGGGTTCAACAAAATAATATGTTTAAAATAACGAATTTATAAAATATTCGCTTAACAGCCTGTATTTGTGAAATGGCATAAAACTCATTTTCAACCTCACAATCCCCCCCCCCCCAAAAAAAAAGTTCAAAATTAAATAATATATAAGTAGGTATCTTCACATTTATTTAATAACAGGTATGAGCTTTATTGCCTATAAGTAATCGATTACCTAAGTTCGAACTGCTTTTTCTTATAAGCTTGATTGTCTTACTTAATTACCAATCTTACGAAATGCTTATCTTAAATTAATTGAATACACTCACCTTGTAGCAGCCATCAATGCAAAAATGCCCATTATAAAAATGAATATTCACTTTGTATTTATTAAAAGAACTGTAGAAGTTTGAAGTGAATTTAAAATATTTTAAGTGGAGGCAATATTATCAGTTTTGCAATGTAACGTACAGAACGGTTTTAAAGAAGCTTACTATATTTCCTATTTATTTAGAAGTTTTTCTTGTATAGTAGCAACTTTTCAGACGTAAATACGCACTTTTCTATCATATTCTATCACGTTTCATACAATTCAACGTGATCTTTGAATCAGAACGCCTGCAAAACATGTAGAAGTAGTAAGCACGGGAAAGTACACATAGTCTTAATAGTTTTTATTTCATTGCTATGTGTATAACGATGTGAATTTGTATTGCTATATACTTTAAATGCTCATATAAATCTACGACATATAAATTTTATTATACGAGGGTCATAGCATTTTTACTTAATAGTCAAACTTCTTAGATAATAAAACTTTTTCAGCTGTGCCTTAATAATATAATAATCCAAAGAAATATCGATGAAACGTCAACCCAAGACGCAGAAAGAATAAATCAAATTCTACGGAAGAAGAGAGGGTTTCATTACCTTTTCAATCAAAAATAATAAAGTGAATTTCTGAACGCTTTCTTTATGTTCTAGCCAATCCAAACAAAAGTAAGCTAATGCTGAAAGAATGACTTCCGGGTATTC
>BGPR01002217.1:96756-148775 GCA_013235015.1 Araneus ventricosus | reverse complement strand
AGAAACCTCACTGAATGGAAATCAGATTACATGATGTTAGGTATTTAAAACATTGACTGTTTAATCTATTTAGAATGCAGAAACTTTTGTATCGGTTTCATATTTATCATCAAAATTAAGATTTCTTTTTCAATTGGAAGGTAAAATATAAAGTTGAAAAATATCTTTCGTAGCCGTGCTCATTTCTGAACTGAGAAACCTCACTGAACGGAAGTCAGATTACATGATGTTAGGTATTTAAAAAAAATCATTGATTCAAAATCTTTTTGATTGAAATTAAACAAATAAATTACGCGCTCATACTCACATTATGCTCCATATTGCAAAGAAAACAGTAATTGGAAGGATTAAAACAGGGATTATCATTTTCCCCGCATCTACTCATATTACAGTTTCTGTACCACACTTCTAGAATATAAATGGCTTTATAAATCTTCTAATTGTAGATTCATGTTATATGGATGAATGGAAATCAATGATTTTTATAATTATTTTGTCCTAACACCGAATAAAATTTCAAAAAGTAAGATGCATTTTTCAATCAAGTTCATAACAACCGATTTTCGTTTTTCCAGTCTTATAGCTTTATGTAACATCATTATTTATAAAAAAAATTGAGTATAACAAACATTTTATTTACTATGAACAAAATTTGATATAGCAGAATCTGATGACACATTTGAATATTTTTCTAATTAAAATATTTTTAATAAGAATTTCACTCTTTTAAGATCAGACGGTCGCAGCAACTGAAAACAGAACAATGCGACGTTATGCGACGAATATTTATTGTCCCACTACTGAACAAATATCGATACTAAATTGGATGGGTAAATAACTAGTAATTTTACTTGTCCTTACGGACATACAAATATCGACCCACTGACAGTTCCGAAGAACGCCAGCAAATTAGAGTACAAAATTTCTTCACAAAGTACACTGCTTCATAGGAGAAAAGGTTAAAATAACCAGCAAAACTTCTCACAATTTCAAATTAAATTTCCTATACGCACTTTCAAACTTTCCTAAACACAAAATCTCGATTAATTACCAAATAACATAAATTAAAATACAATCATAAGGAAAATAAAGAGGAAAAAAAAGAAAGCTTAAAGAAATATATATAAAGGAAACCACAAATTAAAACCTAAACATGCAACACACATCACAAGAAAAAGGCTAAATCAACCTATACACAATTTCCTATCACAGTTTCAAATTTTCCTATACATAATTTCAAACTCTCCAATACACAATTTCTTGAATAATAACCAAATAACATTAAAATAAAAAAATAATAAAGAAAATAAGCGGAAGAAAAAAAAAGAAAAGAATATAGGAAGCCACAAATTAAAACGGTACCAAACAAAAAAAATCAAAATAAACAAACAACACAGTTGAATAGAGAATTTTTTTAAAAAACAAAGCGGAAAAATTAAAAAAATTAAGCTTTCAAACTAAAATTTATTGCGACTAAAGCAATATATAATAATCTTGTTTGCCGAGATAACCTATCAAAAATAAAAATAAAATTGAATTCAAAATGATAGGCACTTAAGCTATGAAAGTATAATAGAGGCAGGTTGATCAGTATTTTTCTCTACATTAAGTTTCAGTTCAATTTTAAGCTTCACTAACTTTTAGAAACTCTTTAGATTTCAAGGAAAACCAAGGTCATGTTGCGCGGGAAAGTTTCTATTGCTATTTTTGAGCTATTGTCACAAAATATGCAAATCACAGGGAAAAGTTTTCGCTCCAGAAAAACTTACATAAGCAATTAAATATAGACATAGAGTCCCATTTCTGCTGATTGTTGCAAGAGATGGTATTTATTTGTTGTCGGGGCACTTTTTCTTGTTTGCATATAAAATCGCCTAAGCGACGAAATGTCTCGGAATTGACCGGGACACTTTGTTTCAGACTGTTTGTCCTGCATTGAAAAACGTCTTGATTTTCAACCACATGTTCGGGATGAATCAGAAGATTCCCGATTCTCGACTTATGGTCCCGGACTGACAGTCCCCTCCCTAACATCCAGAAAGTCTAGGGTTTAGGTTCAGAAAGACTGGCAACTTCAACTAAGCACATATAGGGGAAGATATTTTTTAAATCAAGGATTTTTAAAAATATTACTTTCTATAAAGCTTTAATATACTAAAGTGTAGAAAAAAATGACCAATAAAAAACCCTTCTATGCATCAACTGGCATGTACATTATTAATACTAGTGGTGTGATAGATAGTTAATTTTAAATAAAATTCTGCATATTATTGTTTCGTGCACAGAGCGACAGTAAAATTAAAGGTCGCACAGATTATGTAAGCAAGAACTCAGATGTATGATTGTAAACCAAAGTTAGTAGATTTTCTGAGCTTCAATCCTGGAAGAGGTACAGGTTGTATTGAATAAAATCAAAGCAAATAAGTAACAAATAAATAAAGAAGAACAGATTAAATATTTAAAAACGATGAAATAGTTAAATATTTAAGAAAGCAGGCAGAAGCAATCAAAACAATACATTTTGTTAGAGCTTTCCAGTTTTTCCATTTAGGCTGATTAATTCACACTGATCATAATATTAAGGCGATCGTATTCTATATACAGTAAAGGTTAGGAAAGATTCCTCAAAAGCCAATTTTTTTTTTTAAAAATTAAATTTAGTTTATCTTTTTCTACTTATGAGTATATTTATAAGTAAAATTCGAAACAATCTGGTCTATTTAATTCAAATTCGGCACATTATACATAAATATAGGAGAAAAAGTGAAAATCAGAGCTTTCCCGGCTAACTCGAGTCGTCCACTTTATACGCATATAAAGAGTTACGAATTTAAAACTAATTTTTAGTATTTAAGATTTTTAGAACGAAATATCGTCAATAATTTTTATATAAGGTATTTGCCTCTAAGCAAGGTTCGATGCAATCCGAGACATTTAATTGAAATTTGGAACAAATCGAGGCACTTTTTCAATACGGGACTAACAATGAAATTTCGAGACCATCCCGACCATTTCAGAACAAACACTTAAATTCCGGGACTGCCTATGTCATTTTAGGACGCCTAATCACTTTAACACAAAGTCTTTTTTGCACTTGATAGAAGGATTTACAAGTTGTATGCTTGAAGCTAATATTAGTAAGTGTAGTTTCTTCTTTTTTGCTGCTGATAGCAGAAAACATTTACTGTTAACCCATTAATGCCTAGTTTCCCATTTTAGGGACGTTTCTAAAAATACATCATAGACTCACAGGAATTATTTTTTTTACAAAGAAGTATTTTTTTTCTTTCATATTCAATCGATGGTTGCACGTATTAAGCGTTCGGTTGATAATGTATCCTTTCTAATTTTCAAGTCAGATTCGAAAATAGTTCTTCGCTCAAAGTGAAGAACAAAAGGATAAGCTTGTTCAATTATTTATCAATCAATTTACTCTCATTTAACAAGTATATCAGTAAGATTGGAATTTCACATATTTTCAGATTTGATCATTCGGATTTGATTTTGATCATTGTGTGTGTGTGTGTGTGTGTGTGTGTGCGTGCATTAATAGGACTTTACCTAAATAGGGACACTAGGCTTAGGAAGGCAATAAAACACAAATTTGGCATACAGGATTTTTTTTAGTAATTTTCAAGTTGATTTCAGGAAATGTAATAATAGCATCAAAATATTATTGAAAAAACGCGACATTAACACGTTAAAAATCAAAAGTCACTGAACAAAATGAAAAAAGTTATAATTAATCTCAATAATTAAAATAGCTTCATGCACGATGATTCAAGCAACTGAATACTGAAAATACAGTTCCAAAGGTAATAACACGATAAGAAAACTAGACAGCTAAACAAGTCGCTCGATAATTCACTATCTGTTAACAGAGTGATCTCCAAAACGTATCACGAAACATCTAGTATATGTTGCACAATACCTTTCTATCAAGCATTTACTTCCGGTTACTTACGTAACATTTCATTTAGTTATAGGCTTACAATTTTTAAACGGTTTAAAATTACTCCAGGTGTTTAAGAAATTGGGTGTAATTTTTGAGAGTTCCAAGCCTCTTAAATTACAAATCCGAATAGAGTGAGAGGTATACTTATAGAATAGCTTACAGAGCAGTTTGCATTTTTACAGGTATAGGGCAATTACGCACTTTTTAGATAAAGCGATAAAGTAGTGTCTTAAAATTAATAAAAATAGTAGAGGAAATGAATTAGTGATTTTAAAATCTGAGATCACTTAATAGGATTTTTCTTTTCACTTTATGAAATGCTCCCTTTAGCATAGTTCATGCAATTATTCAATGCGAGTATCACTTCGATGTAGTTAGAAATCCTTTTTTGCTGAATGCACGTTTTCCCCCCGCTAAACATGATATTTTTTGTTACATATCTTAATTAACATTTATTGAAACGAATGAGGTTTCTAAGATTTCGCTTTCACGCACATAAAAGTGTGGGCCCCATTACAAAAGAGTAGGAATTTCATTCACAGAGAGAGTCTTCCTGCTTCACACAAAACGCATAAAAGCTTCACATTATTTCTTCAAAATTTATTAAATATTCTTTTAGAAGTTTTCTTTTTTTCTTCTCATTTACGTAAAACTTAGCACAGCTAATTTGCATTTGTTATATCAGTATTATTCAGACAAATGCTTATAAGTTACACAATTTTAATACTGCTGACGGCTTTCTGCAAAAAGTGTACGTAATAGACTTCAAACGTAAATTCTTTTGAAGTCTTCAAGTTAACAGGACTGGTTCCTCGTTCGTTGAAATCTTGGGGGGTGCTGTAATTTCACTATGCACATAATGACTCCAGGGTCATTCGTTTCTTTGAGAATGTATAAATATAGAATTTTTTTTTACTAATTTTCATACAAAATAAGAAAATTGCATCATACTGTTGATGAAAAAGGTAAAGGGCCACGAGAAAAATTAATTTCTTGCAAAAATGTGGAGCGGGGCGGGGTCACAGTTCCACAATCAAAGCCACCCATGCTCCCATGCCCACGATATGTTGGTTGCCATCAACGGCGTAAAAGAAGTGGAAATTCAAAATGTTGATTTCCTCACGGAACTATCATGTTCTTAAACTAAAAAAAATGAAGATTCCTTAATTAAAATTAGTTTATTCTAATTAGTTTAATATTAGAAACTAAATTCTAATTAGTTTATTTTCTTTGTATATATTATTTTTCATGATTCATTTCCGTTTGCTAGTCATGAGCATTCAGGAAGATAAACATTAAATTATTTTTATTGGTATGGGAAGGATCTATTTTTTAAATGTATCAGCATTCGACATGATTCTTCAAATTTCATGGGTTATTCGTTAAGTTTGGCGTTCATAATTTTGAAGTCTCGTCGGTCAGAATAGAAAGATTAAGATTTAAGAAGCTAGATTTGGCCTATGTATGTTATCATATTTTAAGTATAATAGCAACAAAAAGTATTAAAACATGCTGATACACTCTTTTTTAATAAGAAGTTAAGTTTCTGTTTTAAAAAAAGCAATGTTAAGGGTGGAAATTAACCTACATTCACATTAAGGAACCTTCATTTCAGCTTCAATGACGGATCAACAAATTGTCATTTTTTGCTCTTTTTATGTTTAATGTTGACTAAAATTGCAGCGTTTCCTGACACCATATAGGTGACGCATATGAATGCAACAGTAAATGATGGAGACACAACATAAAGTCAATTTCCATTGTTAACAGAAAACGTCGGCAGTAGATATTTAAACAACATACATCAACAAGCAAGAAAGTTCCATATTACAAGTGTGCACATGCAAGTCAAAGCATTACAATTCCATTGAAACATTTCATAGCTTCTTTCTTAGAAATTTGTTTGCTTGTTATTTTTGAATAAAGTTCCCATTTAAGAAACTAAACAAATGCAGTGTAGATACTAAAAGTTTCGAAAATTAAAATAATGAAATATTCTCAGTTTGAAGTTTATCTGTATTATCGATAATCTATTAAGCTTCTTTAATTATAGTCCTGACCTGTGGAAATCACAGTTGGAATGCATGCTTATGCCCTACCTGGAATATAATCCTGGAGATAATGAAGTACGTTTGATTTGAAATTTCCAAAATTTAAATAGTAAATTGGTACTTGCTTCTATCAGATTTTTCAGTATTGCTAAAATTAATTACGGAAGTAATCTTAATATAAACTTTTCATTAAAATTTATCAATTAACTTCACTGATTAAAATTACCCTTCATCATTAAATAATGCTTCCATCACGTACTATATATGCCCATATAATGGTGTATTGGTCATGGGGAAAAATTATTCTTCTGCAAAGAGTTAAGGCAGAAAAGTTTTTAAAAATTATTTTTTATGGGATAAAAAACAATACAAAATTACAAACAAAAATCCAACATTGCTAGTTTTTACGTGCTCATAGAACACAACACGCTAAGAAATATCAGTGTTTGTATGCCAAGAATCTTATCATATACATAAACAGAACTGATAAGATAACCTGTCTAAATGAAACAATGTATCACCCACGATATTTATCACCCATTCAGATAAGTAAACAAAAAATTTCTCTCACCTGAATATGGCATAATTCCAAATTAAACATTATCCCGTGATAAGCACAAAAACCCATGGGAAAATTTTCTGTGGGTAAGCGAGAAGTTCATTTTTATCCGAAATGCAACAACATAACCACTTTTGTCCACAGTACACCAGTCTGTCACTATCGTGCACATTGTTGCTTACTACAAGACCGCCTTTCTTGTGAGGATATCGTTCACATATTTCTCACCCAACTGTCTGATATACAATATGATGAAAAATGTTATCAGGGTGGAAAATTGGGCTATAATCTCGGCCGGAATCAGTCGGTAGCTGAGCGGTTGACCTTTAGCTCTGATAACGGTGAGACGGATTTATAGCTCCTACTGCACGTTCGCAAGATTTAATATTAGCTGATGATATGCATCAAATAGTGTATTATTAAATCAAACCCCCCCCACCCAGTGATTCGGGGGGGGGGACAGTGTTTGTGGGAATATGATACAAAGTATGAATACAGTCGTCTTTAAGCCAACCCCTATGAACTATGATAAAGAGTTTGGAAATGTCGATATAAGAATTAATTTAACGTTGAACTTGCCAAATTATTTGATGTCTTAATGCTAAAGAAAGCAGGCGTCTCGGAGTAGTCAGGACAGTCCCGATCTTTGACTTTTTGTCTCAGAATAAAAAACGTCCGGATTTGTCTCGAATTTTAATTACATGCCCCAGATTTTCCCAAATTTTACTTATAAGTAATTAATATATATTAATTAATATTTAATAATTTTAAAATATTAACAAGATTACATTTAAAAAAAGTTAATTTAAAGATTAATTTCAATTATCAACTTTTTCTACGCGTATTAAGTGACCAGGCGTCCTGAATTAGCCGGGACAGTCCCGATTTTCAGCTCTTTGGTCCTGGATTAAACCAGCGGAAGTAGCCTCCCCTAAACTTTCTCGTATACTCCTTAACACATGTAGAGAAAAAATAAGCCAAAAGACAGTAAAACGCACCAAGCATCCCTAACGCAGGCGGTGAAAAAATAAGCGAACGGCATACCTAATTTGACCATTCATTTTTTCCCTCACAACGGGACACTTTTAAATTTTTAGGTAATAATATGCGAATTCAAGATAACATATATTTCTTCAATATTTTATTTATGAATGAGAAGAACAGGAATAAACACGTGAAAAGAAGTAATTCATGTGATCTTGTTTTTTTTTTTTAATAACATTTTTGCTTCAGAATATTTGGTGTTGATGTAAAAAAAGAATTAAATTTGGGACGATTTCTTAAAATTTATTTCGTAATTTAACGTTGCTTTATAAACTGCGACTTGCAGCAGTGTTTTCTAGCTCGTCCACAATTTATTCATACGAAAAAAATACCCTTTCTACGGGTGAATTAGTGTCGGGTAGACGTAGAATATATTCAATAATTATACGAAAGTTCATATGATTTAAGTTATTGAAGTGAAAGTTTTTGAACAGTTCCACCCAACGACTTTCGGTTTAAATATTCCCAGTGATTCTTTCTGTCACTTCATGCGATGTAATAAAGATAGAACTAGTGCGAGATAGGAGGCTGCTGACCAACTCACATATTTGTGACAAGTATAGCGTATGCTCCGTCATGATCGGGCTACTAGTCATAACCGTGTCGGATTTTTTTTTGGGGGGGGGGGCAATTTCTTGTTTGAAATTGTTATCGTGGTTTGCTGTCATTCTGAAAAAGGGACATCTGGGCGTCCCGAACCTGTGCTTGGGGACAACGAGACAGGCTACCAAAAAACGGCACGTATGGTCACATTATACATACCACGAGCTTCACGCAGCAAGGCGGAAGTAAAATCAAGAAGCCGGCGGGATTACGCAATAAGGCTGCGTAAGATAAAGAAAACCGAATTTGCAATTTGAATGCTTTTTTTTAACCGATTGAAACAAAAATTGAACACAAATCTACAATTAAGGTTAGAAGGCCACATACCCAATTTCATTCATCTAAGTCATTGTGTTAAGGAGTTATTGCGATCACAAGTATACGATTATACAGACTGACAGACAGTCAACCCTTTGACGGATTTGCTCCAAAATTTGGTACGGACCTACATTCCTGGTGATAAAATTGTGTGCCAAATTTTATCTATATAGCTAAGTTTTTGAGTTATCGTGTTCACATGAACATGGACAGAGACAAACTTTTCGTGGACGGATTTAACCATTTAATTAACTTAACCGAGATAGAGTTTATTATGGTTATTTATATAAAGAGCTTAACCATTTAATTTTACGGTAATGGCGACTGTGACTTTAGGATTACCGCAAGTCCAGATTTCAAACTCTCGTCCACGCTAGTGTTTCCAGCTTCAAAGTGTCCAGATTTACGCAGTGAATGTGATAAAATGTTTTTGGAATAAGGAAAATCTGACGTATTTGAAAAAGCTGATGTTATTCCGCTAAGGAAAGAAAATCCATTGTTTGCATTTTGTCACTAAAAGAATTTTTTCGATGATGGGGTCCATTTGGGTAGTTGAGAGAGGGAGTCTGTCCTTGCCAGTTCTAAAAGAACTGCTGAACGTCACAGAGGATTCCGTTTTATCCTGTCCAGAATTTTAAGAAAAAAATTTTTTAAAAATGATAAGACTTTCCTGAATAAAATTATCTCATCCGAAAAGTATCTACCGAAACGGAAAAAACAATTGAGAAAGTGCATGGACCTCCTTATATATGGTCCAGCTCAAACTAAAAATTAAAAATCTTAGAAGTTTTGTCTTATTCTATTTTTCATTAGTGTAATTTTGATTTGTCAGATATTAATAAAAATTGTATCTTCGTTGCTTCTGACCTCTTAATTTTTTCACTTCCTCAAACTCTATGCTAGAGGATAATCGTAGGCAGCTATTAGAATTTTATACTAAACTTTGGCCCCTCCCAAGACACCTGCCAAAGGTGTGTCCGGATTTCAATAAAAAATTATGGCAATCCTACGAATAACACAAAAAGGATTTCGATATTAACCCCTTAACTGACGTGCCCTTCCCTTAATACCTTCATCGCTTCAATCTCCGAACACATGACAACTGCTCGTGCGGAGAAATAGGAGATTCAATCTACTATGCCACAAAATGTCGATTTACCCTCTCCTGGCATTTCCAAACTTCTACAGTGTCACTTAAATTACAGTGGTTGAAAAACATTCTCACGAATAACTTATCAAGAACCCGACTTCGACTCCTAATGCGCTTCATATGTGATGAGAACAATCTCATTGTAGAGGATAATCATTGAGCACGCATCCACCCAAAATGACACACACTTCCGGCTACTTATGACTCTTCTTCTTTTTCCCTCTAAGTATTTTTATTTTTTTTTCCATTTGGTTTCATTTTCTATGTTGTTCTGCCCAGTATATGTTTCTTTTTTCATTATTATTTGTTTTTGTACCTATTATTTGTTTTTGTCCTGTCTAAAAAAATAAAATTCACCTCCATCCATCCTCACCGGAAAGGAGCCAAATGGCTCTAAACACGGGGATGCAGGTGGTGTAATGTAATGTAATGCTGTCTAAAGAGATGACCCCTTCTGTAATTTTGTGTAATTTTGATTTGCCAGATATTACTAAAAATTGTATCTTCTTTGCTTCTGATCTCTTAATTTTTTTTACTTCCTCAAACTCTGTGCTTGAATTATGATAGAGGATAATCGGTAGGCAGGTATTAGAATTTTATACTAAACTTTGGCCCCTCTCAAAACCCCTGCCAACGGTGTGTCCGGATTTCAATAAAACATTATGGCAATCCTACGAATAACACAAAAGGGATTGTGGCAACTTGGCTACAGCAATCCCTACAAAGGGAAAAATAGAACTTTCATCCCCACGCCCAAAGGGATTCACCCTCAGATACCTTCTGACCCGGCCCCCAGGCGGATGTGGATTTAATCGAGCTCTGAGCTATGTGATGTTTATATTTTATATGTTTTTGTCGTAATGATGTTTATAGGTGTGTGTATTGTGAATAAATCAAAAAAGGACAAACTGGATTATCATTGAACTGAATATCAAATCACACACATGGGAAGCCATTACAGGGATTTCGATATTAACCCCTTAACTGAATTATTTTCTTTGGTATCTAATAAGATGACCCTTTCTGTTTTGGAAAGGGGCTGTCGTTTTCATTCATCTCAGAAGGCAGATAATACTTGAAATGCTTATAGATTCTACGTAATTTCTGTGTAAAATTATAAAACTAATTAATAATTAAATTTTAGTTTTTAAGACTAAAAATGCGATGATGCACGAGTATTCTCGGCTCGGTGAATTACAAATGGAAGGGAATAATTTAGAATTCTATCTTCGATGACAAACACGTGCAATAAAGCGCTAGTTGATAAACGAAATAACTAAAAACGTACGTAATATTTTCTTGGACGTGAGCGACAATATGCATGAAAACAAATGTATAATTTAAAATGTTTATAACACTGACGTTCCACGTGAATGGCCACACGTGAACTAAAATAGCCTTTGTAAACATGACTAATTTTAGTTTAGTTTGCATAGAAAGGAGAATGGAAAACATGTTTAGAAGAAAAAAATATCTTTTCGTTTTTGATTTGGTCCAAAATTTGATTCAAATCAACAATTTTGTTGTAACATTCCCATCTCAAATTTTATTCACCAAACTTGTTGAAATTTTGAATAATAGTTTTTCCATACACACAGACAGACAAGGAGGCCCACAGACATAAATCCAAAAACATTTCATTCGGATTCATACGTCTAAAACGTCGAAATTCAGGAAAATCTTGAAATTGAATTTTTTTATGATTTCAGTTCTGTCTCTATGTATATTCGTAAAAGAGAAAATAAAAAAGTATGGGACTGAGCACAGGCAGACATATTTTTAAAAAATTATGTAAAAGTTTTTCATATTTTAAAAACGAATTTACTTATTTCTTGCATCGTACCCTATAAAAGCATGCAGTATATGTTAATATACATGAATAAGATAGAAACTAATTTCTAAAGCCTTCTCATAACATTTTAATAACATTTTTCATTCCTTGAGCTTTTGAACGAACAATTCAGACAATTCGCTTTTCTAGAAGACTTTTATGTCGGTATAATTAATGTCTCACAGAACAAATAAGAAAAGTGGCACTATGTGTAAAATTTGTAGAACTGCTTCTTCGTATGGTTTTCCAAAACATAAGCAATCAAACATGTGTCTGGAATAGTTGGTTGGATTCTATTGCTATACCTTTTCCCAAAGAAATTTCATATTAAATCCAATCTCTTATTTTTCCAACATAATTAATTTCCAGTATCTCATTCATCTTTTTATCGTATTTTACTCGTTTTCTTCTTTGACTCATTCATCAGATTGATTTCAAACATGACTTAGCCTTGCGTCTATCATCTCGCTTTCATTGTTTTTTGAAATCAAGCAATAGAAATCATTTTATGTGCTTTTACAAATAAGTCTATCATGCTGGCATCTAAGAGAGTTTTTTTTTTCAGTTGTAATGTCATTGAACTTTAAAAAGTTAGTTTTACAAATTCCGCTTGGGTATTAACGAATTTCATATTTTTAACCTTAATCCCATGCCTAATTTAAAGTTCATTTCAGATTGCATTTTTTTGCACTTTTTATTGGGAAAATTCGTTATGTATTCATTCGTTACGAAATTCTTAAACACGACAAGGGTTAATAAACATTAATTACTAAATAATGGATTCTAATCAGTTTAATTTCAAATGTTGATATACTCTTTTTTATTATTCATTTGCACGCTTATACCTTGTTATTTATTAAAATAAGAAAGCGCATACTCTTGCCATGAAAACTATTTTTTCACTACATTAACAATAAATAAAAAACCTGACGAAATATGTATTTTTGTCCCTAAATTCTCAATAAGTAAAATGTATTAATTAGTCATAATTTAGAAACAATATTATCCGTTAAAATTAAAGAAAGCACATAATGTTCTGCTAAAGCTCTTAATATCACTATAAAATACTGCAATTTCTCTCTCTCTTCAAATGTAGACGAATGGATCTCAAAATCCGAATTTGTACCTAACCCTAGAATTAAGGATGCCACAGTTGCCAAGCATTGATACGGGACGTTTAAGTGCTAAATAAATAAGACATGAAATTGAAAAACAGTAGGTAGGGTAATGGTGATTTTATTCTGATAAAAAAAATTAAAGAAATGTAATAAAATGAACACGTAAAATAATTAAAAAGATGCAAGGCTAATCCTCTTTAGCCCAGTCATATTTTGAAGTTAATTTTACTTTCCTAATTATATCATATTATTCTTTTATATAATTAATTATAAATTTGGACGCAAGTCATTTTAAAATTGTAATGACAAATCAAAATTGCTTCAATTGTCTCCACTAACAACCTGTTTCTTTCGCCAGGTGTATGGTGACAGTCCTTGTATGTACGGGACGTATGGCAATCCTACCTAGAATAGAAATGTGGAACCACTCCATCTATATAAAGCATGCAATTCACATCGTTTCCAAACTGGAAATTTTGGAATACGGGATGGAAAAAGCAGTAATCAGTTTTAAAAACTGATGGAAAATAGCATAGCGTCTCGGGAAAGTTGGAATTCCAACGAAATCAAATTCCAACGCTTCATGCGCCGATTCCCATGTGAGAGCTCGAACGAGGCTAAGCGGTACATCAAAAGACTTGACTAGATTGGCACCTCGCTTTGATTGTAGATCATGTTGAAAGTAAAATCGGAAATCTACCGGGGGAAATGTACGTGGGTGTAACAAGGCGTCTCAGAACAAAATAAAAAAAAAGTAGTTTTGATATGCAGATTTGATGATCAAATGAAATTGACGTGTTGAGGGTGTAATTGTAGGGGGAGCGAAGAGCTGTGGTATCGCACTTTGAAGCATGAAGTGAATGGCGTGCTTGGGTTTTTCGATTAAAATGGGTGGGAAAAAAACGAGCTTAGGACAAATGGCATGGCTAGCCTTCAAGTGAGTTGCCGGCTTAATGTGGATGTCATCCCCAGTTCCAACCGAGATCTCGCTGTTGCAAGGAGAGAGAGAAAAGACCATGCTTCCAGCTATGCTATCTGTAGAGCATGAACCTGTTAAGCTGGAAATTCACGGGTAGTCCATTTGTACCAACAATTGGTTTGTATTCCACTCATTCCAGTCGATAAATTTAGACAAGACTCCACTCATTCACGGATGTTCCAAAGTTTGTTTTGAGACACCTCGTTTGAGAAAGTTCAAAGTCTCATACTGATTCCCACGCACTTTCCCCCTCCCCAACGCTCTCCACACACACACGGGTTATTTATCGCCGCCTGGAAGAATCAAAATTCACTTTTTATGGCATTCCATTCCATATTTCATTTGGATATCAAAATCGTCTGATTTCCAACAGCGCTATCTATCTGCCCAGTTTTCATCGGTATTTCACATTGACGAAAGGTTTTGTCTTCCCGTGTTCCAAAAATCGTGGAGTGGAATAGCGGTGAATGTCCTGCTTAAGGAAACTGTAGGGTCTACCATCTCTAGTTCAGCAGACAGCTCTTCAAAACCTATGGGTCAAATGGACTTCACACTCCACATATGAGCCAAACTGAACCTCAAGAAAAGATTCCACAGCCCATGGGTTGTCGGCTGAATATTTTGCTAACGCATTGGTTGAAATAATAATGGCTATCACTCTGTCAATAGAAGAATCGAGAATGATTATCACGTTTGACAACAGGTTCCTTCATGTTTCAGCTGGAAAATGATGGACTATTTACTAATGTAACTTTTTAAAAGAAAATAAATAAAAAAGATAAAATAATAAAATAGGTAAATAAAAATATGTTCTTGCTAAGTCTCTGTCTGCATAAAATACGTCAACAGTTTCAAACGGGCCTAATATTTGATAAAAAATTAGAAATTTCATAATTTTACATAATAAATAAATGTATTTTTGAAGTTGAAAAGAGCTGTAATGAGACGGCGGAATGGGTTTTCGCTTTCTTAGCATAATATTGTTTATACTGGATTAGCTGGATCGGATTTTGTATTACAGACGTCGAATTTACCGAACTGTTGTGTATGTATTTTATAGTAGGGGGAGCTGGGGTAGATTGACACGCGGGAACATTGATACATTCCATAAATTTTGATGATTGGAAAGGCTCAAGATGTTCACATCCTCTCATATATATGTCACTGTAACCCTTCTCACAGGGTATATTTTTCGACCATATTCAGTCAAAAATTAATTTACAAATGAATCAAACCGCTAATCTTCTCGTCTAAGTAAATTTTACTCTTGGTACGTGTTATGTGGTTTCTTTAACTATTTACGTTTTTCTGCCAGAGAATTTAGTCAAAAGGTTGGAAGAAACATTTATTTTTCTGAACTATATTAAGTTTTGCGGCTTTTTAGCGTTGATTTTACGTGGCCGCTTGTTTTAAGTAAAAAAGTCTCTTGGAGCACAATGATGCAATCGACTCCGGGGCACATTGATACGCATCTTCTGTGTGTATCAATGCGCCTTAGCAGCAACTACTTTGCAAAATCTTCTTCAAAAATGAAAAAAAAAACATAAAAATGAACTATCTAAGAGAAACAAGCAATTAAATATTTGTTCAAACAATGAAAACGGGTTGAATTTCATTGCAGAAATGAAAACTATTGTTGTAAATTAAGTTTAAAATATTTTTTACGAATTTATTAAAATTGGAGAAAAAATTGTAAGGAAACTTAATTAATGTAATCGAAAAGATAATTTTTTGCATTTTCAGATGGTGTGAAAATTATTTTTGTGCTATATTATTTTCGAAAGTCATCAAGGAAGAACGCAAAAATTTCCCTTAATTTTTAATTAATTAAAATTTCTTAAAACGTCTTCCAGGCACACATTCCCTCCTTCCAAAGTATTTTTAAACACATACACATTTTCCTTGTAGATATAAATTATTTGCAGAGATAAATTATTTTCTGAGGCATTATTGTTTCATTTTCCCAGTCTCATTAAAAATGTTGAATTTTGATTAAAATAAAAGCATGTTACTTTCTTAAACGTTTATATCTTGAATTGGAATACAAAGTTTATTAATAAAACAAATTTTGCTTTGATCCCACACCTATTAATCAATATTATTTCCGATTTTCCATGTGTATCAATGTACCCCTAGCATGGGGCAAATTGATAGAAATGCATTTTTAGGAAAGAAGCATGCTAAGTATTTTACTATGTCATTTATGACCAAAACTCGACTGAAATCCTATATTAGATTAACAAATGTATTAATATAGTATATTAGTTCTAATCACCGTTGGTAAAATAATGGTTTAGCTTTCCAAAAAAAATGTATTAATGTTCACGCGTTCCCCCATATCAAGATAGGATGAAAAATCTTTTTTTAAATCTTTATTAAGGGTGAAAAGGAAATATATATATATCGACTCGAAGTCAACGACAAATTAGAAAATTTTTTAGCAAAGTAATTATATATTTTTGCAACGATTTCTATAACTGGTTCATGCTGTCTATCACTAGAAAAGAAACATTCTTTTTTCACCCTACACATACGTTTAAATTCATGATAATAGCTTTTATATCAGACTTTTCGTATCCATCACTAATTGTTGTTAACATTAGATGAAAGGTTTTTATTTTTGTAGATCTAATTTTACGAATCTTATTTCTTTCCTTTAATTTAACGTTTGACAGCATACAATTTAAGGACAATACACTTTTGTCACGAAGGTCACCAGGCGGATCTTTGAATGAATAGTTAAAAAATAAAATAATGTAATCAAATGAAGTGCGTGTTGGTCATCAACCAGTGTTGTTTAATCGGAAGTCACATGATTAAAATACAGGGAACTATTATAACCATAGAAAAATATCTGCGTTCAATTTATGCATTAAACAATACAAGTAAATTTACGGAAGGTTATGAATGGATAATTTTTTTCGTCTATTCATTTATTTGCTTTCCCGGTTAGATCAGCTGTTATACAAATTTTTTATACTCAATGTTAACCAAGAAATTTTTAAGTTGTTTTCCTATTGTTATTAATATTCAATTTTAAGAATTGTACACCTAACTAATAACGATACCTTTTTCATACTTGCATGGGAATATCAATGTACAGGGTGTACACAAATGAAGTGACACATTTCAAAAATTAATAAATAAAAAAAACTAAAAACGTTGGAACTACGGTTTTTTAAAAATGAGAGCGCATCTCAAAAGGATCTTTTTTCTGATCGGTAACGCAGCGTTACGCCGCCGCTCTAAATTTGTTACAGCGAGAAAATTCCGAACGCAATGACTAACGATCAGCAGAAGCCGATGGATGATTTCTGGTTTCTTTTTTTACTTTTTCTTGAATATTGTGAAAACTCTTCAGTTTTCACGCTACATGTGAATTAACAAATTAAAGAGCGTAAAATTCCCTACAAATACATGCTTTTATTTTTCTTCCAGTTTTAATATTTTCTCAGATTATGGCTCTAAACAAATTTTTGATTTCCAGTTATTTACGACGCCATACACTACCTAAATGGCATGTTACTTATCTGAAAAAAAACTTTTTGAGATCTCTTATTTTTTAAAAAAATCGTAGTTCCGACATTTTTAGGGTTTTTTCTATTATTATTAATTTTTGAACTGTGTCACTTCATTTGAATAATAATCGAAGCGTAATAAATGTAATCTTTATGTACTGAAAATTTGGCAGCACAACCAGATTGAATGCCAAAGTATTTTGTTATTAACCAATTACTTGTTTGTATGACATCAATTCCACGTTATAAAAATGTTTTGTTTTGAACTTCTTCAGTGGTCCAGCGTGTTGGACACAGCTCTTGGCAATCCCATGCACTTAATTCACTCCGGGTTTTTAGTCAAAGCGAAAGTAGCTAAGGAGCGTCTACTGATGTCTTAAATAACGAAAGGTTATAGCTGCAGGGGCATAAAGTGGTGTCTTGTATTGTTGTATAAACAGTGGGAGATTTCTCCTCTGGACTTTCCAGTATTGCACGTTTTTGTGTTTCGCATCGTCATCCAGAGAAGACAATCCAGTATATATGCATACCTAGAGACACTGGACTCACTGAAGGATGTGTTCCAAACTTTGATACAAATTTACAATTTTTGTAATAAAATCTCATATCAGTGGCGAATCTAGGATTCGGGTCGGGGGGAAGGGCTGAAGTCGTAAAAACTTTTTATCGTCGTGATGAATGTCAAACCTCAAGGCTAAAGTAAGCCAAAACTCTTTAACTTTATAGACTTGACTCACCTGACAATAAGAATCATAGAAAACATTACAATACTTTCGATAATTTAATAAAAATTACAATGAAATAACTAGCCAAAAAATGTCTTCGACAGCGCCAAAGCTACAAGTACAAATGGAATGACAACAAAAGTAGGAAAATGTTCGATCCTGTCAAGCCAGAAAGTAATGTTGAAACGTTTTTATTATTTTTTAAAAAGAGGGAAATTAAGAAAAAACAATTGTAATGATGTTAAATAAAATCAAGAATTCTGGCTTGGCTCGGGGGGGGGGGGGCTGTAGCCCGATAGCCGCCCCCTGGATTCGCCACTGTCTAATATAAAAACTTTTGAAGATTACTATACTTAGGCTTGCCAGACGTCCCGGTTTGACCGGGACAGTCCCGGTTTTCAGACAAAATCCCGGTGTCCCGGCCGGTTTACTTCACGTCCCGGTTAAAATTAAATTTGATTATAGACGGCCAAAAAGTCTAAAAATAATTAACTGTGAAGGATTATTTAGGATAATTACTTTATCATTTATTTCACTGTACTGTATGAAAAGTGAAAACTATAGAAGAGTGATGGTCTGCTAATAAATAATATTGTCATCGTATCGTCTTGTCTCGCCAATCGTGACCATGCCTTCTGCTTACCTGGGGCATCAGCACCAGTTGAGAGAGTATTTTCTTTGAAGAACAACGCATGGACTGATGATAGGGGTTTGATGAAGGAATCTACAGTTAAAGGCTTGATGACATGTAAAATTAATATCGGAATAGCTTGTGAAGATTTTTACAACAAGATTAAAAACAAAAAAGACTTTCTAAAAAAAGTCCCAGCCAATGAAAAGTACACGTAAATATTGTTCAAATTTTTATTCCTCATTTAAAGTGTTTCTTCTTACTTAAGTAACTTATAAATATTAACATATAAGAAATAAAATGTTTAAATGTTTATGCTTGTGTCATTTATTATTTCCCCTGGTTTAGGTTCCTAATCAGTAACCATTTATTCATATCATTAAGAATAAACTACCCTCTAAAACACTCTAAAAACCCGCCAAGGGTGTGTACTCTTGAATACCCGTGACGCTGGGGAACATTCCGGTGTCCCGGTTGAACATTTCAGAAATCTGGCAAGCCTAACTATACTTCCTTTCTGGTTACTTCGTATAAGAGAAAGTATAAATTAATATTTATTACTAAAAATCTCTTTATTTCTTAATTTATCCATCGTTTTTCCATGTTCTAATATGTGTATCACCAAAATGATCACTGATATCTTCGATGGAGTGGTGTGAACAGGAATACTTCAACTACCTAGCATGTGACACAAAACAAACTTTACATTAAAAATTTAATTAAAAACACACCTTCATTAGTGTCCTAAAACCATAATTTTTTTTAATTTAATTATTTTTTACACTGTATAAATCATTATTCTAAATTTTATAGAATCTTGGAATCAGTTTTTTCCTCAACACACATCCATGGCGCCACGCATATGAATCAAAATTTAATTAACTTAATCGATTAATTGATAATTTAGTTTCAGAAATATCAAAATAATGTATTGTCATCTAGAATAAATACAAGTGTTTTAAATTTCAAAACTCTAGCATAACAGAAAGTGAGTGAAAAATTACTTACAAAATAACATCATTACAAACACGAAACAAGTCAAATTAAATAAAAGTGTTTAAAAAACATTCCCATTCGTCACTAAAAATATCAATGCTGCATATTGATTATGCATCAAATTATTATTATCTTCTAATGTCTGGAAACTTCCCTATGTAATTCTCATGGTTGCTCAGGGCACAAAATAGCACTTTTAACAGCCACATGCAATCCATTCTGCTTCCGAAGCAATCAGGTGACCTTGAAAGGAAAGTGGTTTCGAATTTCTTCGAAAAGGGTCGTCTGAATTGGGGATTACTCAACAAAAGAGAACTCAACCAACTTGAAAATTGGACTTTCGCCCCAAAAAGCGAATCCTTTGAGACCTGAACCGCCACAGAAAGTTTACTTACGCTACAAAACACTTGAATATAGATCGGAGACGCTAAAAGTTGCGTTGGTTTTTCTAGAACCTGTAAGAAACTCACGTAGGAATTGGAATGCAGAGTGGATTTTAAACATGTCCAGCAAATCGCAAAGGGTTACTTTTTTTTTTTTTGCTCTCGAACCGAAAAAAAATTTGTCTCTTTGTCCGAAAAATGGTATACGCTTTAAAAAAAAATAAGATTAACGGATAAAATAACTAATTTAGGAATCAAGTGGTCTTATTTATATCTGGCAGTAACCACTGTATGGCACGTGATATTAAAACAAACATTCGGGTTCGATTAAGACAAAAATTTTGAATAAGTAAAAAAATTTTTGTATAAAATAACTCCCACTGTATTTACGGAACGGGAGAGTTTGATGAAAATAATATTGTATTTCAAAGAAAGAGTAACTCATATAAGCAATTAACCAGTGGCTTAGCCCCGGGGGGGTTGTCAAGGGGTTATTGATGCCCCGGGCTCTGGTCTTAGGGGACACCATAGCAAAACGTTAGTGATGTTTTAGCTATGCCACCGAAATTAGCTGAAATTTCCATAAGATTTTTCATATCAATAAGGCAAAGCTTCGTCGCGAATTTGGGCCGCGGTGGCCTAATGGTAAATTCTCGGCTTCGGGGCTGGACGATGGCCTAGTGGCAAGGTCTCGGCTTCGGGGGCCGGAGGGTTCCAGGTTGGAAACCCGATTCCACTGAAGATCCATCTTTTATTGGGCATGTTGAACATTAAATCACACGTAGGGGGTCAAACGTAGTCTCGCTGGTGTGATGTCCACAACCCACGTCCACCGACCCACCCATAGGGTTTAGGGTCCACAGGGCTAGACGGGCCGCTGGTGTGGTGTGGAAGTTTGGAGAAGGGGTGCCAGCTCAGATGTCGTCCTCGTCATCTGACAGCGGTTCATAATTACGAGGTCTGTCTCAAAATAGCCCTCGTTGTGCTTTAAAACGGGAGGTTAATATAACTAAATTAAACTACGCATTGGTACATAACGATTATACAGCTAGTATTTGATATACGAGCTTTTGCACTTTAAGTGACGGTAGACATGATCGCATTAAATATCAAGCGAGCTGTTGCATGGTATGTGGTAACAAAATGATTTTTATGTGCGTGTGACTGCAATGAGCACAAGTACATCATTTCCATGCAATAGTGAATCTTATTAATTGTTTATTTTAGTCAAGATTTTGCGATATTGCGTATTATCCAGCAAATGGCTGACATTATGCTGTTTAAATTATGTTACATCAATTTCTTTTATAATTTTCTCTACACCATATAATAAAGATAGTTATCTCAAAAATGTCTGATTGATGTATATCTTAAAAATGTCTGATTGATGAATCTCTTGAAAATCTCTGATTGATATTTCTCATGCTGACTGAGCATCCATAAGTCATGACCTGGATGTACTTTGGGTTATTGAAAAAACACAACGCTCTAGTATTAAAATTATTATTATTATTATTGATTGATTTTAGTTAAGTCTGACCTATGAGAAAAACTAAATTTAAAAAAAAAGATAAATTAAAACTTCTATACGACAGAGCTTTGGATGTTTTATTAGCTGTTTATATAACCCTTGAGTGCCTGCATTTCTCTCTCAATAAGGACCGTAGTGGCTTAGGGTAACGTTAAAAAAAACTTACCTCAACTTCGTCGTGAGGTGGTGAACAAGCAAGTTTAGTAATGTTCTGAAGAAGCCAAGCCGTAGATCCCACTTCAAATGAAATTACTTTATACTTTAAATTATGTTTGTGTAGACCAGAGGTTCCCAACCTGTGGTACGCGCACCCCTGGGGGTACCCGATGGACCAATTGGGGTACGAGAACTCAAAATCGGTAATGGCGGACGCAAGAAAACATAAGGGATTAAAAAATTTACAGAATTTTGTCAGCTTCATGAGACAAGCTCAAGGATTACGATGAAATTTTCTTTCTATTAAATAGTTGATTATTGCGAAGTGTAATTTTTCGCAATCGTTATAAATTAAGGAGAAATTATTATAATATTGTTTTCATTTATTTTGACGTTAAAGTAATTCTAATGTAAAAATGGAATAAAATGTAAAATCAAAGATAAGTCCTTCGAATGTTATTAATTCGAGTAATTTGATTCTTAAGCTTACCTAAGCCCTTAACGTTATTGATAAAAAAATTATTTGCATAGACGGATATTTGGAGGGGGATACGACAGTAGGGGGTACGCGAAAATAAAAGGACTAATCAAGGGGTACGCGAGGGGAAAAAGGTTGGGAACCCCTGGTGTAGACCATCAATAAACTTGCTTGCTTGTAAACCTTATGAAATATTAAAATTACTTGTAAATGTGTACTAGGAATTCAGATAAAAAATTACATCGAAATCTACAACATATATGATTCACTAAACGCAGAAAGGGAACAGGTCACAAAATTTATTCAATTTTAAAAATTAAAAACTTTTTCAATTTTACAAGAGACACAAAAAAAAAACATTTAACTTTTTTCTGGTGAAGTAGAATTAATTTGATTTATTCTGGAAATAATAGGCTGTCTTCTAATACACATTTCATGCACATTTTTGATTTAAAAACATATATATCTATAACCATCCTCCTTTTCAAAAAGTTTTGTGCCTTGGACTTGTTCTCTTTCTGTATTTAGCGATTCATTTTCGGACACAAGGAGTACCATATTTTAGTAAATATAGTAATTTGATATATTTACTTAATTTGCTCTATGAAATAAAAATGTGTTAAATTTTTACAAGGTAATTAAATGTTACTTAGTTTAATTATATTAACGACCTGTTTTGAAGAAACACGACAGCTGTTTTGGAACTGACCTCACAGTTTTAAACCGCGGTTAGATTATTTCATTTTTTTACTTTTTTCATGTACACATATAACTAAAAAATGTTGCTACTAAAAAATTTGAAAAAAAACTTAATTTTCACATACACAATGTTGGTACAATGCAAATACAAAAAGTTGTTTTAACATGATTATTTAAATTGGAAAAAAAACTTTGGCTAGTATTACTACAGCAACGTGGGGTAAACTATATTTCATACATAAATATATATTTTTAGGATAACTTAAACTGAATTTTGCTGTAACAGTAAAAAGGAAAAAAAAAGTTTTATTTTTTAAGTTTTTTAAGTTAAAAAGATTTTAATGTTACATAAAACTGATGTTTGAAATGCCAACATTTAATTTTTCCATAATATTTTCTTCAAATTTTTTATACGCCTAACTAATTACATCTTAATTTAAATTCTTTGCTAAGTTTCACACGGAATAAAGCATTTTTTTTTCCTTGCCTATGGAGTAAAAAAAATGCATCATGCACTACAGTTCTTCAAACTTAAATTATTAATGTAAAAAAGGAGCATTTACTCGTTCAGCTAAAAAAAAAATCCTTGAAATGTTCAAGAAAGTACAAGAAAGTAAGAATGTAATACAATTTGAATAAGTAAATACGTTTGACCGCTTGTCAGTTATTTAGTCAGTCTATAAGAGAAAAATATTTTAAGACAATTTTCACAATTAAAAACTAATAAACCTGTATTAATATTTCGTTATAGACAAAAAAAGTTTACCAGCAAAACAAGAAAATCTCCTAAAAAGTTTGAAAACTGTATACAAAGTGAATGCTAATTCTATTTTTCCATGTATTCAGAGAAGAGTGGGGTAAAACCGGTAATGGGGTAACCTTGATTCTGGCGCTATTAGTTCTCCTTTCAAGCTTGCAGATATTGAATTATACTCTAGTAGTCAAGAAAAGGGAACAGTCATAGTGGCATATTGTTGCTGTTGAATTCACTGCTTCTGTGAAGGTTTATTTGTTTTAAGACGTCAACTCTCTAATGTTCGTTTGTTTTCAGAGTATCCTTACTTAACAATCATTACAGTTATAAAAACTATATTTATTCCAGCTTCTTATGCGTTTACTAAGGATTTATGCCCTATCAAACAATGCGGATTTAGTCTAATAATTGCGCGGTTCTATTTCGGTTTTTTATAACCTCTGCACTCGGGGTGAAAACAGGTACTCCAAGTGACTAAGACCGGGGCAGTCAGTATTGATGATTCCTCCTATGAAGAAGATAAAAACACATCAGACAGAAATGATGTATTTTGTAACTTCAAGCAGTGGCGCGGGGGAAGAAGAAAATTGCTTTACATGTGAATTTTGTAGCTAATATTCTTATATTCTCATATAAAATAAAAATATTTGCTACTTTTCCATTGAAAATCTAATTTTCTTTATTTCCGATAAAGTTAACATGTGTACCTGGTTTTACCCCAGTAGTGGGGTAAAACCGGGTGGTTTGACTTTTTTTATAAAAAAATAATTTATAAAAAAAGTAATGAAATTATATCTTTTCTGGAAAGATATATTGTACTCCGACAGACAATGAATATTTTAATAAAATTTGACAAGCTCTATGTCGAATAGTTTATCTTCAACAGACCTTCGGACTTTCAGACTTTCCCCTATTACCAAAATGACTAGATGTCCCAAATTATCCACGTCAGCCTCGATATTTTTCTCTGATTTATAAGATAGCTTACAAGTAAATAGTACAAACTAAAAAAATAGAAGAAAGATGGTTTAGCTTAAAAAACTGCTTTCTGAAGAATTGTCCTTACAAGCTATTACACCTACAGAATATTATTACTTTATTTTACTGTTTGCACTCTAACTTATGATCATCTTAGTTTAATGCAAAACGACAGTATAAATTTGGATGCAATGCAATTTAATGCTGGCCAGATGTTCTGAATTAGCCGACATAGTCTGGTTTTTCACTCTTTATCCAGGAATGGCTTATCCCTAGGGTTACCATACGTCCGGATCTTCAAAATGCCCGGATTTACGACAGTGAATGCGGCGAGAGAGAAATTTGGTTTTAAGTGAGAAAATCTGACGTATTTGAAAAAATCTGACATCATTCTGCCAATGAAAGAAAATTCATTGTTAACACGTCCGTTGTTGATGAGAAAGTGGATGAGCCCCTACCCAGGCCCTAATTCAAACTAAAAATTAAAAGCTTTGACAGTTTTGTTTTTCATTACTATAATTTTGAATCACCAAACATCAATAAAAATTGCATATTCTTTGCATTCTGGCGTCTTAAATATTTCCTCAAACTCTGTGCTAGTGTTATGAAAGAGGGTCGTAGGTCATTAGGAATTTTATATTATACTTTGATCCCCCCCCCCAAGATCCTTCAACCCCACCGGCGTGTCCGGATTTCCCTACTTATCCCTCAACTGCCCCCCTCTAATATCTAGAAAGTCTCGGAGTTAAGAAAAATGTGGTACTTTAATAATGCACTAATAATATTCACTCAGTACAATTTACTAAGCAGTTTAAAAAACATAATTCCAATATGATCTTAGGCATCACTTTTATTTCCTCGATATGGAATTTTTGAAGTAGATAAAAAAAATACCTGTGAGTCAATTATGCAGTTTCCTTTATCTGTTGTACTAAAGTTTAGATTCTTAACTTGACAAATTTTCTTTCATGTAGATTTCTTCACTGGTTAATTTATTTATTGAATTCTCAACAGTTACGCTTACCAAAGAGAACTAAGACACAGATATTGGACAAAACTAAGAAAAAAAATATGAATTCAAATAAAAAAATAAAACTTATAAAACAATGAAATAGTTAACTATTTAAAAAAAGGCAGGAAGAGCCAAAGAAGACTTTTGCTATTGCTTTTATCATTTTTCCCCTTCAAAACCGATTCATCCACATGGTCTATTAGTGTTCCAAATGCATTGTAAAGTAAAAAATAAATGAGAAGGAGAATGTTTAAGAAGTTGTTAATTTTTTAATTATCCCACTTTATTAATCTTTTTTCTATGAGCTATTTATTAACATGTAAGAAGCGGAACTGTTCGGGACATACATCCCAAATTCGAGACACTTTTTAAATATGGAGTCGAAAATCGGGGCTGTTCCAGGTAATCGAAGACATCTGGTCACATTATAAGTGAAATAAAATTTTATCTAATTAAAAATTAATCTAGTTACTATTTTTTAATATTAGCAACTTATTTATAAGTATAATCCAGAATAATCAGAATATTGATTCAAATTCGGGATAAATCCGGGACAACTTTCCACCTATTCAAAACAAAGTCATTTCTTTAATTAAGGACATAGAACATTCAAAAACCTTGGCTATTCCAGCTAATCCGGCACAGCTGGTCACTTAAGAAAACTGGTATATAAATTTAGGGGAAAAAATTTCTATCTACAAGGAAAGCTGTCGCTCGTCTAACTGACATTACGATCTTCCAGAACGCAACACGGTAAATTTCTCTGGCATAACTAAATCATTAACCGTGCGATCCTGCTATGACATCCGTTTCGCACTACATCATAATACGTAACACTCATGTTTAGCAAATGCACTTGCCTGAACTACTGCTGAACTCTGTTTATTCGATACTAATTGGCTAAGTCATGCCGTCACTTCCAGCGGCAACGGTACAAAATGCTTACCATCTGGCTTTCTGAAACATTTCCTCTCTAGCTGCGCAAAAAGATTTAAAGTTGTTTGGGCGAACTGCACTTCCCTTCAAATAAACACTTCGTTAACTTCGAAGGTGAGACAAGATTACCGATTCATTAGCAGTAATTTATGCCTTTTTAGAATGATGTCTGTTTTATATCATTTCACATCGGGGGTTGGCTCAACCTCCAAAAGTGAGCCAGAATAGATGATTTGTAATGGCGAGGCTAGAATTATAACCATTTTTTTCTTCTCGTTCTAGTATTTTGGGTGCAAGCCATACGGCAGTTTTTTGCCTGTGTGTAGTCTGCGACTTTTATTGGTTTCTAGTTCGTAACAGGGTGATTAGTCCTAAGTTACGAGGGAGACACTTCTTCTGACGAACAATAACTTTGGCGCGACAGCCGGCTTAACCTGCTTAGCTGGTGTTCAGCCGTGAAATTGCTCGCTTGTTATAAATATCCTTTACTTTTATAGGTGAGGCAGGTGGCGAGGAATCGTTTATTCTTTTGCTCATTGCAGAAGCGTCCAGAAAAACATTTAGGTTCGAAATAAATCTTCATTATAAGTTCCCTCCTTTACCATTTTATTTTATTTATAAGCAATAAAAGGTTTGAATGTTTGGACTAGTACTTGTGTCAATAATGCAGTTTGGATACCTGACGCGTGCATACTGCTCCAACGACTTGATTCTATTTTTGAATTGGTTTAACTGTCCTATAAATTTTCTTAAACGTATGAAATGCAGCAAAATTTATTCGTTTCGTTATTAATTTGATATTGCTCTACAATAAATACAATACCGAACTCCCATTTCAGAATAAATAAAGGTCAATTTTCATATTTCTTTTGATTCAAATGAATAATAAAATTTATAAAATTTTAAACCTTTTGAACAGAAATGAAATCAACAAATAAGGCAACAAAAATTCAGTTAAGGGGGGGGGGGGGATCTTATTATATTGAGAAATATAAGGAACAATAAAACTTAATGAAGACCTCCAAGCTGCGGAGAGAAATCTTTTGACGCATAAAGGTTTAAAAATAGAAGAGCACTTAACTCTGACATGTAATTACATGTATAAAAGTTTATATTTTAAAAGTTGGATTGGCAGCTTATCTATAATTCTCAAAAAAACTAGTGGCTTGATTCAAGTAATTTATGCGGATTTAATACTTAAAAGTTCATTTAGGAGAAGTAACGCAAAAACAGAAAATGGTATGAAAAATTAAAAACAAATAAATTTATAAAAAATCTAATACCTTTCCAATAAATACCTTTACCAATAAAATAAATACCTTTACCAATAAAATAAATACCTTTCCAATGAAAGTAATTTAATATATTAGGTACTTTGCGCTAATATAATTAATTTAACCCATTAGCAATTATTTATTTATTTTTTGCTATATAATAAGATGACCCCTTCAGTTTTGGAAAGGGTTTTCATTCATCTAAAAAGGCATAAAATATTTGATAAGTTTATGTCGTAAATTTTGTATCAGATAATAAAGCTAATTAATGATTAAATTTTAGTTTGTAAAACTAAAAATACGATAATTCGATGCACGTATGGCGTACGGGCACGACTACTAAGAGGTTACGGAATTTTATCAAAGCTGACGTCCTATTCACCAAACAATATTCAATTCTTTGGCTAAAACATGTAAGATATGGTAATCAGTATTTAACCACTTAACTCTCGTGCCCCTATGTCATACAGTCATTGAATTTTCACATCTTTAAACTTATAAACTGAAAAATCAAGCCATTCATAGATATTATAATTCTATTCGAAAATTGAATGGAATCCATAAACATCTGAAGCGTTCCACGGACTCTTAGTTAAATCATACGATAACACATTCCCAAAACAGAAAATATCTTCTAATAAGATAATAGGGAAAAATAAAACATTGAACAGGTCGTAAATATAAAGGACGCTGCATAGGCTCACAAATACCGGACGGTAGTAGTTTTGTCAGACACGGCAGTCATTTCTTCGTTCACTTGTTAGAGTAAGTTGTAGCTGCTGTTTCTTTCTGCACTTCACTTTCATTCAAGTAGAATTCCAAGCATACCTTCCGATATCTTTTGCCCAACGATTTCAAATCACTTCTTTGAATGTCCTCGAATGCAAAATTTACGGTTTCTTTAGCTCTTTCTTCAATGCGAATTTACAATCAACTTTGGTTCTAGTAATTGCCTTTACATTTTCCTCGAAAAACTTTTTAATCCTGTTGAGAATGCCAATTTCTTTTACATTATATGGTGGCTCGTAATCTGAATCATTCTTTTAAATTAAAAAAATTAGCACTAAACTTAGATGAATGGTTTTGATGGACTTTTTCTTGAAGCGCTTAAAGACATAAAACTTCGATATATCGTTAATTCATGCTTTCATTTAGAATATCTTTCCGATTCTCTCACTAAAATACGATGGATACCTCCACAGCAAACATTATATTTAACAGTAACTGCTTTTTATGCAAAATATCTCCAGCTTTCGTTAGGCAAAATAAAAAGGGAGGAGGCCATCTTCCAATAGTTAGTTATTGTACTCGCACGCAAAATAAACAACTCAATGACAGAAACAGAATAATTTAAAGCTATTCAATTCATTTGTACTTATTACTAACTTCGAAACATAATAATTCCTCAAAATTCTAAATTTTCAGATCATTTCCCTTAAAAGAAATCAAATACCCTTTCAGCTTTATTTATTCATAATTTGTACGCTATGCATAATGAATCATACATAACACTTTCTTTTTTAAAAGAACAAAGAAATTTAACAGAAAGTTAAACGCATTTCAAAAGATTTATTCCATGGGTGGGGAACATGCGGCCTTAAAGTCGCATGTAGCCTTCTTCAGTTTCTTATGCGGTCTTACCAGCTATTTAAAATTTGCATTGAAATATATAAATGTCTGTAATATAATAATAATTACAGAACAATAACCCTTAAGATTCTGCTCGTGTGGCCTTTTGTCCAACTGCTGAAATTTAATGAGGCATTTCAGTGCAAAAGGGCCCCCTACCCCTGGTTTATTCTGTACATGTAAAGCACTTTACCACATTCCAAGCAAACCTTGAACACCTCACCTTATTTCCAATAGTAGTACTTTCTCTCCGAAAAGAACGTCGCAACAACAACTAATTCAGCAACCTGTCAATAAATTTGTATTTCCACCTCACCACCTGGTCCTGTCACGCCCTCGTGTTTCCAAGTCTTTCTGCAAGGGACAAAGCCGGTCCATTGTGTCACCTCCTAAGTGATTTAGTGTCCCCTAAGCAATAGCCACGTGTGTCCTCTTCCCCATAGAATATGCGGCACTTCGCGTTTGTTGACAAGACCGACAGACCGAACAACTTTTGAATTTTGATTACGAAATGGATTTTGTCAGCAGCGCATACCAAGCTTTTGTGAATATGAAAAATAATTTCTTTCTTGAACAGAATGCTATAGTTGGAGTTAAAAAAATATTACACGTTTACTATTCAAACAATTTTGGTTACCTTCGTATAAGGAAGTGTTATTTTGACGAATTAATGTAGCTATTATGTTCCTTGCCTCATCTCGAGAAATCACTTGCATTTATTCAACGCAATTTATGACATTTAACAACATGTACCCTTAATGCATGGGTGTGATTGACTTAATTTACTATGCAAAATTAAATGACCTTCACTTGTCAAAACTGCGGCAATAATAGGCAAAGAAGTGGTTATTTAAATAATAATTTCTTTCTTCTCCGCGCACACATCGAGTAGGCTTAGGTCATTTTCTTGAGAAGAGTTTATAAAGTTGCGCAACTTCTATCACATTTTTGTAAGTTACGCAACTGACTATTAACTGCAACTTGGCAGTTCAAATTGTTCCATTCTGCAAGCTTTTTGATGCATCTGTCATCAGTTGCCATAATAAAAGTTGCAACATGCATCTTGACTAAACACAATATGGTTGGGATTTTATTTGAAAGGAAATGATACTGTCAGCAAAATGCATTTTTTATAGAATCAATTTGTCTCGAAAACGATAAAAAAAACATTTTTAATTTATATTCTTTTATTGAAAAATGTATTTTTAAAATTTCTTTTGCTATGGAATAAATTTCGGAGGACGTCTATGAATAATCTTTGTTTCACATAGCAACTTAGGTTTTCTTTGAATTTCTTTTCTATAGAAAGGCATTCTATTCTGATATACTACCTAATGTATAGTTTCAACGAAGAATCTACCTTAAATATTGGGTTTTATTTTATAAAATTGTCTTTTTTTAAGGTAGTAAAAACAACATTTCATAGAGCAATAAAATATGTCACACAAAATATATCTTCTGGAAATAAATAAAGCAGATTGCTTTTGTGGTGAAGTATGTATGTTTTGTAATTCGATGAATTTTATATCGAAAATATTTATTCCTATCTGAAAACCGGAATGGAACAACTTCACAGTGGTTCAATAATGTATTCCGTATTCAACAATTTTATTCTGAGACGCATATATGCAATCGGAAAACAATTATCATAATATGAATATTGGATTCACTATAGAAAACTATAGCTAAGTGCATGCAGTTAGTCGCTCAGAATCGATCCAATTACAACCCATTGCGAAACGACTACTTATAATAGAATAGTTAATCTTGGAATAATGCAGCATAATAATTTTTCTACAGGTGTTTTGTAAAAACATCTGTAATTCAAAATGTCGTTTCGGAATTAATTCCCTTTTGTATAACTTCGTCCAACCAACGTTATGCTGGTGTGCTGGACAGAATTTCATCTGTCATTATAAATAATACAATGGAAAAAAATATGTCACTGGCCTTTCTCGGATATAACACATCACAGAAATACTAATATTTAGCTTTTTAAAAAGAAAATCTAAATTCTTGCATAGAACTTTATTTTGATTTGCATATGATTTTGTAATGAACTTTAGTCCCTTTTTATGCATTAAGACTAAATTGTGTTACTTTGACACATTAAAACGAATTCAAGAACTTTTTGGCACATGTAAATGTTACGTAATTGCTTTTTGTCACATGCCAATTCTTATTCGCCATAATTATTAAGAACATAAGTTAAAATCCATGAATTAATGAAAGTTAATCAGTTTCGGAAATGAAGTTCAAAGTCAAATTATCTTAGTAAATTAACAAAAGCATTGGTTATTTAAATATTGTTTCGAAAACAGAAACGAAACGAGATGATTAAATAGCAAAATATTAACATTCTAATGAGCATATGTTTAGATGGATATTAGTTAGTGTAATACAAATGTACATCCTATTATATAGACGCTATTCCAAACGCACATGCTTTACTTCTTAATTTATATCATTACTTAACAGTAGTTAGTGACGAGGAATTCACCTCGTCACTAACAACTGTTAAGTAATGATAGTGAAAACAGAAATAGACAAATTTTTTCAAAATTATATGCAGATATGCACAGTAAAACCTCAAAATCTCTTAATTTCTCAGAAAATATTGTCTTAAAAACATCTGCCCTTCGACTGCATATCAAGACAAATTAAAGTAAATTTCACTGACATCAACAAAAGCTGTCGTTATTGAAGAAACCATATAGCAAAACTGCTTTTCTTCCCATTTGTTTACAAGGTAAGTGGGATGTTAGTGGAATTTTCTCTTTAATGTTGAGGTAGAACTAGTTGAGCATGCTCCTTAATTATATTGCGCTGCTCCTAATGGCATTTTGAACGAAATATAATGATTTGTTCAACAGGGAGTCACCATTCTAAACTCCCACAACAGAATAGCTACTTTTCAATAAAGCTATTTACTGTATTTTAGTTGTTTACATCTACATGACCATTTACTTCATTCTGAATGAGCGCTTTTACTAAGCTATGCGCTACTATGATACAAACTCGAACATCAAATAAAATTATCGAATTTAACATCGAATTAAATTTTTTAAGGCAAAAGTAAGACGTCCCGAGTTAGGTGAAGTAATTCCAGTTTTGAATAAAATGTCGTCAGGATTGCCCCATATACTTACTTATACATATAAGTAAATAATACATGATAAAAAAAGTTGCTAAGTAATTCTTTTACACAACTTTTACCATCCATAGAATATGGTAACTTTATTTAAGGTGAATTTAGAATGGAATAAATAATTTACTTTTCAATACTTTGCTAGGTCCGGTAAAAAAAGTAAGTGTTGAAATTCAAAACATTAAAAAAAATTACTGGTTCAAATAAAGCGCTGCTTAATTAACTTAATAAATAACTTGTAGAAAATAAGTGTCAGCTAATAAAGAAAAAATGCATACAACAAAATAAGTTTTAAAAATTTACATGGACACAACGGCATTTACTAAAATGTTCCAGTATCGTACCGTTTTATACTTAAAAGTAAATAGTTCATATTAAAAAATTATCTACTACATAATTCTTATAAACAATTTTTACTCTCAATACTGTATGATTCTCAGATTTAAACCTAAATTAGAGTGGAATAAATAATGTTCTGCTCAATATTATCATATGTAGAAAAATAAATGTCGAAATCACTACTTTAAAAATTACTGTGTCAAATAAAACGCCTTTTCCATAATGTAATAAATAACTCGTAGAAAATAAATGTCAACTGAAAGGAAAAAAAATTACAGAAATGTAAGTAAAAATGGTTTATTTGTTTATTCCGTAAGTTGGAGAAATAGTGACACTTTAATGTAAATTAAAATTAAAATTAATTTACTACCTTCTGAAGTAAGCTCAAGTAATTCATTATTACAATGAGACACTCACCCAAAAATTAAAGAAATATTTTTATTCAGAATTCTTCAGAATAACTTAAAAGAGATATTGATTCAAAATGTAATATAATTTTAAAAAGTAACAGATAAAAAATTTTTCAAAAGATACAGCAAAAGTAAAAACCAAATATAAATTGTTGAGTATAATTCACAAATTTCGATTTCGGGAAACGTTTCAAAGAGACACAATGTGCGGTTACATTATTAATTTGCAGACAATAATTAAATAGGTTTCAAAATTGATATTAAACAGTGTTTATGTTTTAAATATTTTTTCAGATAAAATTCTGCTTTGTAATAGTTTTTAAGAATATGTCACTAAAATTAGCTATATCATTATTTAGATGGAAGATTGTAGAAAAAAACTAATGAACAAAAGTCTTATATTTAAAAATAGAAAGTCCCAAATTAATTTATTAGCAATCAATTAAAATGGAAATGAAATGTCTGGGAACGTTGGAAATTCTTTACGCATATTTTATGTGAGAAAACTAAAAGAATATTTACCATCTATCAAGAAAAATAAGCAAGCTTAACATTTGTTTATTCATAGCATATAACGATAATACTCCTACACCTATCCCGTGAAAAATCTAAAATCAAATTCTTTCTTCACATATTCTCACTCCGAAATTTCGATTACCGCAGAATAAACAACCATAAAATAAAAGCCAACACTGTCAAAAAATTCCAGAAAACACATAAATTTCCAAATAAATATACCTTCAATTGCGAAATTTTCACATAAATACCACAAAGGAAAAAAAAAAAAAAAAACAGTAAAACACACAAACCGCCATATATCTTTCAAAACGGGATAAACAAAACCAACAATAAAGAAAGAAGAAGAAAAGAAACAAGAAAAAGTACTTTCACTCACCTTTCTAAAAAAGCGATCCTGAAAATTCACTCCGCGATCACCTATTAGAGAACCGGATGTGGTAAAAAAAGCCCCGTCGTATCCATAAAGACAGTGCCGCAAACAAACATAACAATTGAGACGATCGGTCAAGGGAGGTGGCGAAAGCAGACAGAGAAAATTGTGAATGAAAATTTTTTCGAGGATCCAGAGGATGAAGAGTGCTGGGGGGAGGCTGGGAAGGGAGAGGGGGGACGAGTAGCAGCGGGAGCCAACGGGATCTCCCACCTTCAAGTGGCCCACCAAAAGCGTGGCTCTCATTGGAAGAGGTGCCGCTGCTGCTCGCAGTGCTCTGGGGAAGACGGGAGTGTGGAGAATGGGGGATCGGTATGGTCTTACTGCCCAGGACCTACAGATGATACGAAGCTACAAGAGGAAATTTAACCATGTAATGGCCATATCACAATTTTTCAATAACATTTTGCATACGAACATTACATGACTGGAAAATCACTAACAAAAATCATGCCTGAAAAATTTGTTTTAGTGTTCTCCTAAGCCTGGCGTCTCTATTTAGGAATGTAATGCAAGAAAAACTATCGTTATTTCTGTTAATTATGTGAAAATTCAAAAAAGATTCTTACTGTTCTTATTCTTACTGTTGCATTTACTAATTATTTGTTAAATACAAGTATTGGAATGGATAAATAATTCAACAAATTTACCCTTTTCTTCTGACATTGCAAAAAACTACTTTCGGGTCTGATTTGAAAATAAACAGGCTATATTATCAACCAAAATCATGATATTTGCTACTTTCGACTAAATATAAAAGAGACGAATACTCAAAATCACTTTTTGTACAATTTATGTTGAAAAATTAATTCCTGTGAGTTTATGATGCAGTTTTGGAAGAGTCCCTAAAAAGGGACGCTAGGTACTAATGGATTAATACCGAAAAAAAAATTTTTAACTACAAAGTTTATACAGGCTGCATGCTTTATTCCGATCAAATAACGGGGTGGTTAGAATTAAAGCATCCCTTTTTCAAATAACTGCAGAGAAAAAAATTATAAAGGATATAAATAATAAGGTGATTCGAACCTCTTGTTCGAAACATCGAAGCATGAGAATTCTTTATGTTAACGTTATGTATGACAATGTTTAATCCGTCTTCCCTATACTCGGAATGCTATGGGGAAGACGGGTGTGTGCAGAATGGGGGTTCGGTGGGATCTTACTGCCCAGGAAACCTATGTATGATAGATAGCTAAAAGAGAAAGTGTAATGTTATAAAAAAAATTCTAACTACAGAAATTATACAGAATGCATTCTTTATTCCGATCAAATTTCCGGCTGGTTAGAATTAAAGCATCCGTTTTCAAAGAACGGTCGAGAAAAAATATTTAAAGAATATAAATAATAAGGCGATTCGAACCTCTTATACTAAACCTCGTAACATGAGAATGTTTTATGTTAATGTTTTATATGATAATGTTTAATCCTTCTCCCCTATACTTGCAGTGCTATGGGAAAGACGGGTGTGTGGAGAATTTCTGCATGGTCTTACTGCACAGGGTCTATGTATGATAGAAAACGAAAAGAGAAAGTTTAATATTGTAAAAAAATTCTAGTTACAGAAATCATTCAGGCTGCATACTTTATTTAGTAGTTATAAGAAAGGCAAATCTCGGTTGTATACTTGTTTGAATATAGCGAAATGAATGACGAAAATAGAGGATGGTTAGAATTAAAGTATTCCCCTTTTCAGTGAACTGTAGAGAAAAAAAAAACTAGTAGTTATAAGAACGGCAAATCTCGGTTGTATACTTGTTCGAACATAGATAAATGAATGACGAAAACAGAGGATGGTTAGAATTAAAGTATCCCAAATAGGAATGGTTTAGATTTCAGAACATGGAGAAAGGAATGAAGAAAATACTGGCAGTGGCGTAGTAACCGGAAGGAAAGGGAGTATGGATACCCCGCGTGCCATTCTGAGGGGATACTATGGAGACAAAACTTCAGTGCATTTAAGCCATACTTTAAAGTTAAATATGATTAAGGGGCGAAAAATTAATATCATACCACTGATGACATTTATACTTTCTATACCACTGATGACAAAAGGTGACGAAAAAATCATATTATGCCCCAGGTGCCACATACCTTCGTTACGCCACTGATACTGGGTGGTTCAATTATTTAAGTAATTTTCCTCAAAGAATAATAGAGGGTGGGGAGGAGACTATTGGTTATAAGAACGCCAAATCTCGGTAAATTTGGGAACGAATGATAAAAATACCGGGTGGTTAGAATTGAAATATTCCCTATTCAGAGAACTAGAGAGAGAGAAAAAATTATAAGAACGCCAGATATCGGTGGTGTGCATTTCAAAATGTGAAGAAACGAATGGCGAATATATTGGATGATTAAAATTTTAGTATTCTTACTCAGAGAACTAATTAGGTTTAATATTTCTACTTGAAAAGTAAAAAGTTAACGACCATAAGAACGCCAAATTTGGGTCGTATAAATTTCAGAATATGTGTACCAAATTACGAAAATGCCGAGTGGTTAAAAGTTAAAAATTCTCTACTCAGAGAACTGTAGAGAATATAGATCATTTCAGATTTATTGCGGAAATAAACGGCACAAGAAGTTCCAAAAATGTATGATAGGGAAAGTAGACGGAAAATCCCTAGTACAAACATAATTAAACCAAAGTCGTGATGCATATTAATTACGAATTATAAGTGGCTTAGGCGTTACTACCAATTGTCACAAACACCCAAAATGTCATTTTAATTAATGTATATAAGGTGCAGAATGTTAAGGTGGGGGAAAAAATCGCAATTTTTACCACAAGCACATACACACAGATGAATTTTTTTTTATTGTTTTTTTCTATTTTATTTCTTTTTATTTATCGCGTCATTTGTTACCCTTGACATGCATACTACAGAGATTTGTCGTGCTGGTGTTTTCTCTATAATGCTCTAAACAGGGATACATTAATTCATTAAAAGATCAGAGACTGTCTTACTAAATGGAACTCAAAGGTCTCAAAATTTACAGGACAAAAATTTGTGTGAAGAAAAAACTTTACGGAATTATTAAATTTAAGGAATTTTTTTGTTTTCATAGATAAATGCAATTTTAAGTACTAAATTTAATGTATAATTACAAATCATATAAATTATCAATGATTTGTTACAAATGTAAATGGAAGCATGTCGAGCGTAATCGAAGGTCGCAGGTTTGCATCCCAGTACGACGAAAGATATGTCACGAGTATTAAGCTGAACATTCACGACCACTCCTCATCACGCAAATTCCGTCGCACCAGGTCGTCAATAAGAAAATCCAATGAGAATTGGTGTGGTGTGATCGAAAATTTGAAAATCTAACTTGGTTAGAAATCCATTTGGACTGCCGAGTCATAATTGCTGAAATGAAACCGGTGTAGATACGTGGGGTACTACTACGTGCACTAGATGAAATCGGAACTGGCAGGGGTTCGTGTTCTGAAGGCGGGAAGAGGAGTAGGCGCAATAGGGGATTGGATTGCCAGTAGGTGATGGGTCCGCGGTTTCTCGCGGTCTGGCCCATGAATGACCTATCTAAATGGGTGGAGTGAAAAATGGAATGGTGTGGAATGCCACCGCGCCATTTGTGTAGAGTGGAGTGATTGTGAATGTCCAGCTTAAGGATTACAGTGGCCAAAGGTAAGATTCACGGCTTCAACAACCATTTCCATTGAATACCCTCCATGTATGGGCCTAGCGCACGTTAAATCTACCGTAGAGGGTGGAATGTCCTCATGCTGATGTGGTGTGGAAGTCTGATGAGAGGGATGCTGGATGCCATGTCTTCTTCATGAACTGACGACGGCTCAAAATTACGAGTTCCGTCCCGATATAGTCCTTATAGAGCTTCAAAACGGAACGCTAATCTACTAATAATGACTCTCTCTGGATAAAGGTGTCAACCACGCCATTTTTGTTGAGTGGGGTGATCGTGAATCTCCAGCTTTAAGCTGGTCATTAATGACCGTTCTATGCCCAAAACAATCGTCAATGGGGGAAATCAGTCTGAATTGGCGCGGTGTGGAGAGGGAGGTTGGATATCAAACCCGTCCCAGTATCCATCATTTCATTTGGAATGCGAGCCATAAATGCGGAGAGAGTAGGTGCGTGGAGAGTGGATGCTTGCGGTGCGTGGAGAGTGGATGCTTGAGGTGCGTGGAGAGTGGATGCTTGAGGTGCGTCGTTCAACGCGGTAATAGGAGAAGGCGAGGGTAGGGGATCGGAGTGACTCTTATTTGATGAATTTGAATGGCGTAGAGCGGTCATGAATGATCTCCCTAAATGGATGTGCTACACAGTGAGTGGAGTGCCGCCACGCCTTTTGTGTGCAGTGGAGCTGTCGTAAATTACCGGACGTGCGCTGAATCTGTGGAGGTTCTTATCTTACTGGTGTGTACGAAGAGTTCAAAGGTGGTGTGTGGACTTAGATATTGCTATCGTCATCTGACAATGGTTTAAAATTGCCAGATAAGATCCCACTAGCTTCCATAATATTTTTTAAATGAATTATAACTAAAAAGTGGAAAATAATCAAAATGAAAATACTTTGCTTTTAGTATATTAAAAAAAGCGTGTTTTTAAAAACTATTTTTATTAAATTTATTTTGTTATTAGAGTTATTCGAAGTCATAACAATTTTAGGTGTTACTTGCTGCTGTATTCATCTAGTGTAGAACCTTCTTCAAATATTTCGCCAACAATAAATGATTACGAAAAATGATTTTTTTAAAAATAATGTTAATCGCAAAAATATAGCTTAATTGACTACAAAATAATAAATCAATGGAGAAAAAACTTTCGAAATGAATAAAGACATACATATTTCCTTAATTCTACAGTTTAAATACCTCTAAATGTTCGTCATTAATATTTATGTGCAGCAGTATCGATCCCGTATAATTTAAGGAAAATGACGGAACATGATTCTAGGTAAAATTACCTAAATTTTAACTTTTAATGGTGTTTTTCAAACGACTCTATAATATCTAGAAATTGATTGAATTTAATTTCATATCTCCTTGTTTATCAAATCTACGAATTTATTAAAGAAGTAAAGGAAGCTTCAAGAGAAAAAAGTTTTCAGGTAAAAACGTGTAACTGATGTTTATGGTATTCAGTTCGCCATGAAACTTGAGCATGGGATAGCAAAATTCATATTATAAGTTTTTGCTACGAGAGGGTCAAATCAGATTACAGAGTTTAAAACCAAGACTGTTCGGTCTTATCCGGATGTCTTGTTATTATACCATTCATATTAATGATAGTACGAATCTAATATTTAAAGAAATTATGAGACTTAACTGTCAATATTCACAAAAATTTTACGACTTATACTATATATACTGTATGTAAGTTCTGTAGTGTAAATGTATAGTAAAATGTAGTGTATGAATAGTTCTTTAGAAGAACTTTATCAATTATATCTAGATAATATGATATTTTAAAAATTATTTAATATGAAGTAATTATTTGTAAGCACATTAATGCTCCATATAATTCGAAACATTTAATTCAGCATCGTGACAAATTCGGGCCGCATGATCTTTTTAATCAAATCCTTCCTGAAAATATTTTCAGTGCTGCCTTAAGGGGACATACGACTGTTAAACCTCGAAAATTTTCGATTTTATGAAAAAAATTTATATTATTTTTCTGTCTTTTTTGAACAATTTAAAACAACCGCGTTAAAAAAAACCTATAATTATGAAAGTTATAAAGGAAAATGTATCAGCTATTCAACGTAAACAATGAATATGGCCATATCTTTAAAACTTTATATCTCAAAATGTGTGTTTTTTTTATATTGCTCGCATGATATTTCAAGAACTACTGAATATTTTTACGTAAAATATTTAATGAATATGCATTGTGTTATGTTCTACAAATTGAACCACAGTTTTGTACATGTTTTCTTTACAGAATTTTTTTGGGGGGGAGGGGATAGAAATGTTGAAATTTTAACAATTTTTAATTTAAATTGGTATATAAAATAGAAATTAAACTTAAATGTTAATAAATTGAGGTTCAGTTTCTCTTAAACAGACTGTTTGTATTACTTAGATATCCAAAATATTATGTATATACCAATATTTTATCCGTTATCATGCGCACAAGGTGACTATCTAATTTTTTGTCCAAAAATTATACCCATATTTATCACTCTCTCAAATAAATACATATCAATATTAAGATTTGAAAATGTGTGTTCAATAACAGAAAAAAACAGACATTTTTCTACAAAAAAGTTAGATTTTGAAATGTTTGTTTTAGTGATATAATGTATCGAATTTGACAGTTTTCCCCCCATTCTTCGGAGGTTTAAAGGGCGCATGCCCCCTTAACTTGGTTGATCTAAACTGCGACTTTTATGCACCATGATTAAAACGATACGCCCATAATTAGAATCTAAAACACATTTATAATTAAAAGATTCAAACGCCTTATTTCCTGCATCAGATTTACAAGAGACAAAAACAATAAAATACAGCTTTTCAATTTTTCGCCTTAAATGGGAAGGCGGAACTTCAATATTTATTTAAATAACAATAATATATTAAAATCATCACATTTTTCAGTCCTTAAGTAGACTTAATTTTCCTCATGCCATATTTTAAGCGAATCACATACGTGAACTCCATCTGACCTTAAGCGATGGGATTCCCGCTCAAAATTCGAAGAAAATTTCCTTCAACAAAAGACCTGAAACGGTTATATTTTGAGAAATGAGCAAAGCTTTTACGAAATTCTTCAAATTTGATTGTTTCAGACAATGTCTTTCTAGTTTTGCAATTGTGCGTTGAAAATGTCATAGACGATTTTAAAGAAGAATGCGGTACGACTGTCATTTTTTTATAAAAAAAAAGTTTTTTATATGTAGTCGATGACCCATATTGATTTGTTGTATTTTTTCTTTTTAAAGGTCAGTATTTTAACGGTATTTAAATTGTCTGAGATTTTTCCTTCTATAGTCAAGTAGATTTTGAAGCTTCAGAAACAATTTTTGAAAAACGAAATAATATTTAGCGTCATTTTATTACACATGGCTTTTCAATGAAAAATTTAGAGCTTTTAGTAGATACGTTTTTACTTTTTATATCCTGACGGCACTTGGAAGTACCAATCACGTTTATATTTTCGTAATATGACTGTTTTCGGTATCGTTTTCACGAAAAACGTAGTTCCGACAACAAGTAGTGATGACAGCTAAAAGCAGAAAATATTTTTAAAAAAAATTATTAATTAAATTAATATAAAAAGCTTTTTTCTCTTTTCTTTGATTTTTCTGCAGCAAAACTTACCTAGGGATGCAAAAATACAATTAAAAGTTGCCGGTAAATTAATTCGGTGTATAAATGGTTAAATAGCAAAGACGAAACAAAATCTGCACAAAAAGCTTTTTATCAAAAAGGGAGGCCAGTTCAGATTGAATATTTTTTTCACTAATCCCCCCCCGGCAGAGGAGAAAGCGCCTTAAATGTAGAACCAAACTACAAAGACAGTATTTTTTTACACTGTTTTTCCCCCGTTATGCTAGTTAGAGTACCACACCAATTATTATTATAAAAAAAACTTGTCTATTACTGCAAAATTCATTGGACACTATCCGGCCAACATCCCGTTCTATTTTGCTGACAGACCTCGAAATTCTTATCCTTGACTAGATGACGAGAATGGTGCCTGAACCGAGTCTCTCTATGAACTTCCTCCTTATACCAGGGGGAGAATGTTTGCTCTACGAATGATTCACCGTTCACTACTATCCGCGGGTGATCCTTAGTGAAACCGAGTCTCGAACCTGCGACATTCCGGTCCCGAAACCGAGCTCTTTCTATCACTAAGCTTCTTCGGTCTTAAATACTACCTTAAAAGGCGTAAAGACAACCAAGAATCAGTTATGTTTTAATATCTTGGTATATTTATACTTTCGGCTATATGATAAACGAAAATGCAACTGATTAACTTTCATTTCGAATTGCATGTAAACACAGTAAGTGGATGTGTCCAGGATATGACCTATTGCAGATTTATTTTTGTTTATTTGTAATAACATTGAATGATAATTAATTCTAGAGGAGAGTTATGTGGTGTAGAGGCCTGTTATGAGGCGTTTAGAAACACCAACTAACTGCTTTTATAATAAGATAGTTTTATCAGAGTAGGTGCATTTTAAGTACTTTTCTCATACGAAATTACGAAATTTCGATTTTTTTTTCCTTATACGAAACTTATAAAAAGAAAGTATTATAATCGTAAATTTGAAGACTCCACTTCGAGATCTTAATCCTATATATATATTATTTTGGAATGATGTCTGCCTGTCTGTCTGTGAACACGATGTCTCTAAAATCCAACAAATTAGACCAGGGACGAGCAAACTTTATAAGAAGTGGGGAAAAGAAAGAAAGCAGGCTAATATACAACTCAATAAAGAAACAAAAATGTTATTTCAAAAATTTTTCTTTAATGCTAAATCGATGAATGAAGCTGTGGCTGCTTCGTTTTTAATATAGCATTTCTAATAACCATAAGACTTCTCTATTATTATTTTAAAATCTGTGGCGAGCGGATAGAACCTCTAAACGGGCTGTAGTTTGCCCATCACTGATATAGATGGATGGGATTTGATATCCTGTCTAAATACCAAATTTGTAGATTTCTGTGATATTTTGGTCGGAAAATCAGTCTGTCCAACCATGTGCATATGAACAAGATATTTCAAAATCGCAATTAAACGTATGGTTTTATAACTGAGATTGCAATATTTGGGCCAAAATCTGTGATCAATTCTCTTCTTAGTACGGATCTAAACGCAAAACGCTCTGGATCGTGTGATTGATTGATTAGTGGGGGTTTTGTGGTGTAAGAGCCTGAACTGGCCATGCTGCGCCAAACGTATGGCGAGAACAACGTGTCTTATTAGCGTCCGAAAAAGTGGAGAGGAAATCAGTGGCATAAAGCTGTAATATTTGCTGCCGGGAGCGAACTTGCAACATGCCACCCTTAATTTGCAAGTTAGGAAGCGCACATAAACCTCAAAATAAAAATAATAAATTCCAGGGAGGGAACATTTTATTAGTGAAGTAATTCGTCGTTCGACGCCCTCTGAGGCATTTTGCGAAATCGCGCGTCCATGCCAGTCTTTTTTACTTTCTCGTATACGATGTATACAAAGAGAAAGTATTGTAATCGTCAAAAAAATTCGAACTCGAGATTTTGACGAATCTTCACGTTTTAGACCTCCCTGAGTCCAAAAAACACAATTTTGGAATTATGTCTGTCTGTGAACACGATAACTCGAAAACTATTAGAGCTACGGGGATGAAATTTGGTATATGATCTTTACACATAATTTGTAGGTTTCCATCAAATTGGAGAAAATCTGTCTACAGGAAATCTGCCTGTCTGTCTGTCCGCGGTCATGCGAACACTATAACTTAAAAACTTGAATAGCTACATGGATAAAATTTGGTACACAGTTTTATCATCATGAATGTAGGTCCGTATAAAAGTTTGGGCCAAATCCGTCAAAGGGTTGACTGTGTCGGTCTGTATAATTAACGAATTCTTTTCAAAAGTAATCTCTACGCGCATGCGTAATGGAAGCAATCTTCTGTGCACGCGAAAGCTATGGAGCGAATTACGTCAGTTTGTCCTTGAGCCGGTAAGAGCGGAAAATCGGTACGCATCTCTTAGAATTTGATTCTTTACCTAGATATTTTTCGATCACTATAATGAAGAACCTTCTGATAGTCATTGGATTCTGGGTAACAGTAGGTTCGAATTTTTTTAGCTACGCGGGGGAAGGGGAAACGGCACCTTTTTGGGGAAGTATACGAGAAAATTTAGGGGAGAACACGCCCGCTGGTTTCACATACAATAACACTTCGATTAACCGTCACCGCCCGGACCAGGGCTGTGACGGATAACCGAATAGACGGATAACAGAAATCTCTTTGTACATATGCATAGTAAAGGGATTTCACATCTGGCTTGGGACGAAAATGAAAATAAAATCCATTAAAAGTGAATAATACATACATATTGTATTTAATTTTACAAAATGATCAATATAAACTTCAATATATAAGAAGTAAGGGATTAAAATGACGGATTAAATTTTCTTAGACGATAACGGATAACAGAGATTGACGGTTAAAAGAGTAGCGGTTAATCGAAGTTTTACTGATCGGCAATTTACCGACAAAAGGCGAAAGATACGAATTAATTGCATTAGTTATTACTTTTTTATGTACACAATGATTGACCTAGTACTACTTGAGTGAGTTAGTTATAAAATTGTTTTCCTAATAGTTATAAAATTGTTCTAAATTTGTCGCCCGAGGTGGACCCCCCTCCGCTCCCCCCCTTTAGCTACGCTACTGGAGGAAAACACTCCCGTTGGTTCTATGTTGCTATGGTTATGTAACTGATCGACAAATTATTATCTGACTAATGTTTAGATAACAGAAGCCAATGTTATCATACTGCAATAAAGAAAGAGAAATTTATAATATAGCCTATCATTTGAGAGAGATGAACTTTTATAAATAGAAATCTTATCATTTAAGAGCGTCTAATTGCGCAGAGAAATTAAGATTTAGCTGTTAAGTGAGAAAAGTATATAATCATCTTATTACCCATTTGTAGACGTTATGTTAAGAGTTATCTATGATTTATTGGTATTTAGCCAGATCTCAATTGATTGGTGCCATCAGTTTTCATCATTACATCAATTGACGCCTATAATCAGAATCTTAGCTTTGTCGTAACATATTTTCCCTCACACACTCAGAATAACTAAACTATGATAGTCAAAATCTCTCTTTCGCGTGCTTAAAATGATGTCAAAAATTAATTATAAAATTTTATCCTTTTCTTCAATAGTATATAATATAACTTCATATTAATAACTTTTTCCAACAAAACTCTATGAGAGAGTTATTTGCTTATCTGAAAAAATAACAAATCATATTTCACAAATAGTCATAAAAATTTAACTTCAAAAGTTTTAAATTATGATAAAATTAAAATAAGAGCAAGAACTGTAACATTTTACATTAGGTTAATTTCATCTTAGATAGCTCTGAGGGGAAAATAACTTTTTTGATTATTTGCAGGTACTGTACCTATGAATGAAACATTATTTGCAGGTATACTGTACCTTCGGATAAAACGTTATTTGTAGTTACACTGTACCTATGGATTATTTGCAGGTTTTGTTAAATGCAATATGTTTTTGTTAGAGTTTTGAAATGTTCTGTTTGTACTTGAAATATTCTTTTTGTTTCTATGTGATTATTAACCTTCCAGCGGGCGCGCCTACGCAAATTTTACGACATATAGAGCATCGTATTACATACATATACAGGGTTGTTTTACAAAAATAAATGCAACTTTTATTTATGTTATCTGTATTTATTAGCTTAATACTAAACAAAGATTTTATAAATAAAAATTGCACTTAAATTTATAAAAGAGCGATATAAATATGTAATACGATGCACAATGCAAGTATCTCTTGCATAAGCGCGCCCACTGGAAGGTTAAAAGAAAGATTAATACTTTGCGAGAATTTTCAGCGTTTCGTCGGAGACATGCAACATTATTGTTTCTCATTTAATTTGGTTTTGAGTGCTGATTTGAAATTCATTGATTAAATTTGCTAGAAAAAATATATATTTACAGATTTTTTCAGTCATAAAATTGAACCTCTTAACAAGTTATCGATAAACATCAAATTTCTGATCCTTATGAGCTCCAAAGGCCGAAATTACTTAATTAATCTTACGAAATTTTAAACTTCTCTTTGCAGCTGACGGAAATCCAAAGTTAACAGTTTAAATCTGCTATGATCCCATTTACAAAATGCAAATTTACATTGAACAAAATGCAGAATTAACCGTCGTTAAAAATTTTAACAATAGTCCAGTCAACGAAGGAAAAATAGGAAAAAAAAATGGTGTAGTTTGGAAATTTGGCACAGTTGTTGGGGATAGCGCCCTCAACGACATACTAAAAGTCCCTGCCGGTGGGGGATGGCGGGGGGGGGGGTTAAGGGCGTTTTTGGTTGCTCTTAAATATCTCGAAAACTATGCGTTCTAGCGAAAACCACTCCGTTACAAAATAAAACTGCATAAAATTTCCAGCAGAAAAGTCCTACATTGCTTTTGTAGCTTCAATAGTTTAGAACATACAAGAGGATTTAAAAGCGAATATTTCTAAAATTCCTTATTGTAATGATAAAATCAATTAAAAGTACTGAAGCAACAACCCTCATAAAAACCTCATGCCTATATAGTAATTATACAAGGGTAATATTGTATGTGTCGAGAATAGTGGTGGTGTTGGGGCGGAGGGGGCGACAAACCTATTTGATAAACAGTCGTGCTCCCTTCCTCCCCTCACATCCGTTCCCCTTCACAAGATCCCTCGTGGTCCTGTCAGAAAAGGGAAAATAAAGGTCATATGGTGTAGTTTGTAAATTTGGTGCAGTTGCAGAGGCTAGTATGCTAAGCGATATTCTAAAAGTTCCCGCCTGTGGGGATGCACGGGGAGTACAGGGGAGTTTAAAGGGGGACTTTTTCAGTTTTTCTGAAATATTTCGAAAACTATGGGTTCTACGAAAACACTTAGCTATAAAATTAAACTACACTACATTTCCTACAAAAGCAGTCCTAGTTTGTTTCTGTAACATCAATAGTTTAAAAGATATAGTGGGATTTAAAAGTGAATATTTCTAAAATTCCTTATTGTAATGGTAAAATCAATTAAAAGTGATGAGGAAACAACACTCAGAAAAACCTCATGCCAATAATTGTACAAGGGTAGTATTGTATGTGTCGAGAGTATTGGTGGTGTCGGGGCGACGAACAGTCGTGCTCTCTTCCTCCCCTCATATCCGATAGCCTCAACAAGATCCCTTCAACTCAGTCTTTTGTTTCTTTTAACACTATAAATGATTGTATTTAGATAGTATAATCTAAATATACATATCTATGCTGAGTTTAACTTAAAATCTTGCAACCAGGCTATCATAGCAACTGTACCAAATTTACAAACTGAACCATATTTTTTTATTTTCCCTTTTTGACGGATCTAGAAGGGATCTGGTGAAGGAGACGGAGGGAACACGATTGTTCATCAAATAGGTTTGTCAGCCCCCAATACTATACTTGTATAATTATTATATAGGCATGAGGTTTTCCTGAGGGTTGTTGATTCAGCACTTTTAATTGATTTTACCATTACAATAAGGAATTTTAGAAATATTCACTTTTAACTCCCACTGTAGCTTTTAAACTATTGATGTTACAGAAACAAAGTAGGACTGTTTTTGTAGGAAATTTCATGTAGTTTAATTTTGTAATTAAGTGTTTTCCGCTAGAACCCATAGTTTTCGAGATATTTATGGAAAACTGGAAAAGCCCCTTTAACCCCCCGTACCTACAACCGGCGGAGACTTTTAGTAAGCTGTTTAGGGCACTACCCCCAACAACTGTGGCAAATTTCAAAACTACTGCATTTTTTTTTCTAATCAGCGATTTTTGGCCTTCGTTGACTGGACTAGAAAAGGCGAATGAGTCGAATCGTCGTAAAGTTCTTGCCAACTAACCGATATGTCATGGGATCGAATTTAGCCAGCAGGTTAGGTGCTTTTTTTGTACTCGCAAATGTAAACAATCTAATTAAAAATTCGAATTTTTGTTAATCTTGTTTAAAAGTGATGTCTATAAATTTAGTATTCTATTTGATTTTGCTCTTTTTTTCTAATTTTTTTTTTAAATTTTCAAACATATTTCAAATAACTCTATTCTTATTCCCTTTCGAAAAACCAATGCTTGCAGGTTTTCTAAATTTAAAAAAATGTGAATGTTTGTTTCGAGGTCTCTTCAGTTACTTCTATAGATGGAAAAATTAAACATAATAGAACGTACACTGCCTAATAAATAACATTTTATCCAAAGATACAGCACCTGCCAATCTCATTATCCCAAAATAGGTGGAATTCCTGCAAGGAATATAGCTAATAAACAGCATCTCCCTTCCACAGTTTCTAACAGTGGGTTAAAAACAAATAAATATTTGTAGAAACAAGGATATGGTTTGAATGTAAGTCCAGCAATGAGAAATCATTTCTAGAATTATATTTAAAAATCTTTTTTTTTAACCTTCCAGAGGTTGCGCTTATGCAAGAGATACTTGCATTGTGCATCGTATTACATATTTATATCGCTCTTTTATAAATTTAAGTGCAATTTTTATTTATAAAATCCTTGTTTAGTATTAAGCTAATAAATACAGATAACACAAATAAAAGTTGCATTTATTTTGTAAAACAACCCTGTATATATATGTAATGCGATGCACTATATGTCGTGAAATTTGCGTAGGCGTGCCCGCTGGAAGGTTAAAATTATTAAGATTAGAGAAAAAATTCGCAACGGCTCATTATTTATTCTTAAATTGCAAATAACGTTTTATCCTCAGATATTTTACTCGTTGAAACTAAATCCACTTGATCTTGTATAATTAACCAAGTCCATGAGTCTTAAGAACTCAAAGAGAAAGCCAATAGTATACAGTGTTCCTCAGGCGGTCACCCTCCTATGTACCGACTGCGCTTGATGCTATTTAACTGAGGTGATCAGGTAAAAGCCTTATCCGCATGTACTGTACCTGCAAATAACACTATCCTTTTTTTAATTGCGGAAACTTGAAACATTTCTGTAACAGGATTTCAAAAATTTACAAATTAATAATTTTAGATCTAAACTATTAATTTGACAAAAATCAGAATTTTTCTATATTTCTTAAATATGGAAACTTTTTTGTCTTTGTGAAATTATACACCTGTTTAATAATTAGTTTCTATCTTCTGCCGATAATTAGTGTCTATCTTCTATCTAAATATGCTTGAAACAAATGAAGAGAAAGAAAATTACACATTTCCAATTTTGTTCCTTTGTTTAGGTATCTTATTATCGAATTTATAACAATTAAAGGATATCCTAACCAGTCCCTTGAAAATACCAACTTCATGGAAGTCGTAATGAGAAAGAAATATTATTTATATGCATCTTTAGTAATGTCTGAAACGCTGAATAAGGAAAAATTAATAGCGATGGAAGATCAAGTTTACAGACAACGAAATAAAACTGAATTCCACAGATTCATGAAGAATAATTCCAACTATTCGCCAATATTATATTTAGCTAAAAGCTATCCAAAAGAGGCAAGGCGAATTCAATATAAATGCAAACACTGAATTTTGCATTTACCAGAAAAACTTATAGCAAATTTATAATAGCATATAATTGAAGGGAATCCATAATCTAATAAACATTCAATATTTACTAACGTTATTTATAGGGATAAAAGGAGAAATTAATTTCATCTAAAAGTTAGACCTTTACCGCCTTCATAATTAATTTGTAAGAAGATAACAGATTTTATTTAAACAACTTCACTAACAATTAGCTATTATAATTACAGTAAAATCCGGTTATCCGAGTTCTATCAATCGAGGTTTCTGTTCAGCGAGTTAGTGCTAGAATACCGAACTGTGTTTTTCATTTCTTAATAAAGTCAACGAATTTTTCCAGAAAAGATTGTCAAAATTGGTACTGGAGCCGATTTCCATTATTCAAAGGCATGTAAAATGTCGTTGTGCAGAGAGTTGATATTTTATAATTCAAGAAGTTATTTACAGAAAAGAAAAATAATGATAAAAACACTAAGTTCCATTCTTAAATACTTCAACAGTGATGTAAGCATATCCCTTGCATTTTGATGAAAAAATGGCGCTGTAAATGTTTTTGAAAGTTTTGTGGTGCTGAGCGGTGGAAAATATTCTTTACAGAACATTCTTAAAGAATTGTTGGGAGAATGCAAAGGAAACAGCGAAAATCAGTAATACTCCCGAATCTTAAAAAAACTGCTTTAAAAAATGCATGTATGAAGAATGATAACCAATAAAAGAATGTGTTCAAATGTTAATACGTGGTAGTACTCACGGAATTATTTTTTATAATTTCAAATATTCTTTTTAGAACATTCTTAAATAATCGTTGGGAGAATGCAAAGGGGACAGTGAAAATCAGTAATACTCCCGAATCTTATCAAAACTCCTTTAAAAAATGTATGCATGAAGACTGATAACAAATAAAAGAATGTGTTAAAATGTTAATACGTGAACATTCGGAATTATTTTTATAATTTCAAATAAAATTTTTGAAAACCTTGTCGTAAGAAAAGAAATCATGATTTAAAATATAGTTTCTATTAACCGAATTTTCGATTAAACAAATTGATTCAGGTCCCATTCAGCTCGGATAATCGAAGTTCTACTCTGTAAGATATTTTTTATCGCAATATAAAATACTATTTTTAAAATTATTTATTTTCTCGCAAAAAAATTACGACTTCAGAAATCAGGAAATTTAACAATGCAAAAAAGTGCAACAAACTGAAAACAAAAGTACAGTATAAAATCCTTTAAATTGGTGCAGTTTTGTTAAAATCAGCAACAGCTATTTAGCAGAATTGGAACCAAGTCATTTACATCAGTCTTTATCACAGTCGAGATCTTCTATCTGTACAGTCCAGGAGAGATATGCTCTCTATTTTTTCAAAATGCTTCCGAATATTTGCCAATACAGGTAACAAACCTTGAATAAAGGTTTCAACTTTCTTTTCTGTTATAGTAAACTGTTGGAATGAAAATATAGTTGTACCAGATAAAAACACTTCAAGCCTATATAGCTGACTCGCAATTTCCCACAAAATGTTTTCGGCATCGTCCAAACGATCTCGAATAAGCTTAAGAGTGGATTTAAAAGTCGGTAAATCATTTGAATGCAATGATGCAGTTTCAAAATAGTAGTAGTAATTTTCCAGTTTTCTATTCCGCCTTGAAAACAGCCAGTATTCATTACTCAAATTTTCATATTTGTTGCTCATTACACAACGCTGTTCTTCGAGCAGGATGAATTCGTCATCAGACATTGTTCCTTGAGCAGCCAAGTGTTTACTTGCAAAAGATTCTGGAATTTCTGATGATCTCTTTCTGTGAAGGAAAGTGGTACGAGAAATGTGAAAGCAGTGGCTTATGTTTTGCTTCTTTCTTAAGCAAAGATGTTTACATATACTAGGCCAAGAGCATTACTGTTTGTCCGCCACGAGAACTGTGGTCACCAAAATGTCTAGTTTACGGCGGTCGCTATAGAAACAGGTTATCGTAGGAAGAATCCATTTCTAGTAGGTAGAAGTTCATTCAAATGTGCTAGATTGGCGCATTTAGCGCCAAATGGGCTATGCATGGTAACCGAGAAGAGGAATGATGAACTACTCTTTTCACCACCGCAAACTGGCGCCAAGAATAAAATAAAACTCCGACTTCCGTCTGATTTCTCCTATTCGAAATGGATCTTCTCTAGCATAAGCAATTCCCAGTTGCTATAGCGAGCCCCGTAAACTGGACATTTTGGCGGACACAGTTCTCGTGGCGAACAGACAGTATTTGCCGAAACCTCTCATGCGAATATTTTAGTTCACAATGCAGTTATGTAAACATTTTCAATTTTATAACTTACAAAAAAAGTTGTCCTTTCTTCAAATTGTAGTAATTTTTCAAGGAATTATTGAAATTTAAATCTCTGATTTTTTATGATTTAATAAGGATTTTCAATTTATTTTTTTCCTAAAAAATAAATAAAGGGTGAGTGGGAAAGACATCTAAAACATTCGAATAGACTAGTTTTCTGTTTTGTTTACTTACATTAAAATGTGGTGACTACGTAATTACGGTGTAATGCTAAGGGGTCTATTCTGGTACCCCCGGTTGGGTTGGGAG
>BGPR01002217.1:13757-93005 GCA_013235015.1 Araneus ventricosus | reverse complement strand
TCGTGCTTCGTTCAGTTACGTATTGCTGTGGTAGTTTTTGAAAACTGATACTTAACAAAAGAAAACAGAGCAGATTAACCACTTACTTTCATTGGTGTTGCTTTTGTAAGATGACAAAATGGGGCGAACAAATGACTTTGTTTCTCTCTCTCTTTAGCTTTTACGGTTTTCAGCGCTAACAATTTTCTGGACATCTTTCGTTGAGTAGCAGAGTGAGGTTACGTTACGGAATTGTGTTCTCATCAATCTCAATATCCCGAAGACTACCTCTTTGGACGATTTTACTCAGTAAAGGGGTGATGGGGGGGTGTAATATGAGTCCATTTCCAGAGTCTGGATAGGCGCATACGTGAAGGAAGCTGTAATGCAATGCGACTACTCACATTCCTACGTGAATCATCAGTCACACCCTCAGCGCCGCGTCTCGTTGCTAGGCCGGCGTTCTCAGTTTCATCAACAGACACATCTTAATTTTACGCACGCCTTATTAATTACATTACAACTGGTTTTGATCTCGCAGCAATTTAGACAGAAAATTAAAAGATAAACATCATATATTTTTATTTTTATACTATTTTTTAAAAATTTTTTCAAATTTCACTCCCTCTGGCGTCAATTTCTTGAAGCTGGTCGCCCGGGGCATGGTTACCCGGTTGCCCTCTTGTTTCGTCACTGCTGAGGTCCTAATAGCCAATCACCGGTCACGGGCCAACCCCTTCCGGGAGAGACTACGCCCGTCATCAGTGGAGGTAACTCGACCCTACACCATTACTACCCACCATGAAGTGAGAACCGCTTCCTATCCGGCTTCTCTCCGTGAACGCGTGCCCCTCGGTGGGGAATAGTTCGTATATGAGAAACTAATAAAACGCCATTGAAATAGCTCTGTAAAGCTGAAGTTGCAATAGAGTTTTAATTTGACTTCCTGGTTTGAACAACACGAGGGAGCTATTTTGGGACAGCTGTTTTCAACTGAGGTCAGAGGACGACACCTGAGATCCCCTCTCTGAAGTTGTAATAAGAATATAGATATAATAAAACAATATATCGGTATCCTCTAACTTGGCCCAAAAGATAAATTTTAAGCCATTAGAGATAGGCATATACTTCCAGTTGGAAAAATTAAATGACGTAATGGTTTATATTTCATGTTGTTTATCAATAATTGCACAGCTGAAAAACTGCATCTAAATTTTATACATTTTCCTAGTTCTATTAGGCATATGTAGTAAAATATTCTTGATAAACTACAATTTTAAACAAAAAAAGTTCCACACTTCTGCGACATAAACTGGCCGAGTTATGAACATGAGACTGCATGTGTACACCACATGTGGAAAAAATGAAATATTCGTTATTGGTTGCGAAAAATTCAGTTTTTTTTTTCTTCCTCTTGTAAATTTGGAAAATTTAAATTGGTAGAATTGCTTGTTGAGTGACGATATTGAGCGTTCGATTTTTTTTTAAAGTTATCTAAAAAATTATTTTTCCATACGATTGCTGTTAATCTGTTAACCCTCTGACTGCGTATCCCGCGATTTCCGCGGGTTGGAAGAAAGTCTATTTTCTGGTGCGTCCTGCGGTTTTCACAACCTGGTGTGTTTACTTAGTACTTTTTATAGCGTTGGATCATATTATACTAATAAATCTTTGCATATAAATAACAACTCGCTTGGCTCAATGATGTTTGAACACTTCAGGAAACGTTGTATCTAAATAGTGATTTAAAAAATTTCAGTCAGAGGGTTAACAAAAGGTTAAAATAAGAAATATCAATTTTCGTCGATTTTTCATATTTAGACGTCTGTTGTGCCCTTAAAAAGTATAGTAGCTATTTAACATTATTTAAACAAATTAGGTGCTATATGCATGTATTTGGAGTTCGTTGAAACTGTGATAGTAGCTCACAAAATTCGAGCTTCACCATGACCTCATGAAGATCCAGTGCGCCACTTGTCAAGATGCCAAATTTTCGTTGCGAAACCTTTGGCCACTTTCATTCATCTGACTCTTCATTACTGGCTGAACAAAAATAATGAAACCATTGTCCAACTTAAGAAGTTTGCTTTAGTACCATTCATTGCATACATCGATTTCATTAACTGTAGATATTGATCGAAAGGCATTTCTTTCAGTGTGCTTATGAAACCATGTTTTTCCAAGTCTTGTTTTTCACTTTCTGCTGTAACAACAGTAGAAACCAGAATTTCAGCAAAGATTCGGCCTTATTTCTCAAGCATTTTTATGCGGTTGCGTTTCTGACTTTTTTTATATATTGGATACTTCCACAACGGTTTTTCACCCTACTGAAAGCCTCATAACATCTTATTTTTCGAATCTTTTCTAATTTAAATCAAACACCAAGGTGTGTTGGTGTTTCTTATTTTTGTATATGCACAGTAAATATAAAAATAAGAAACACTAAAGGATTTTTCTGTTTTCTTATTTTGACATTCACTGTGCATATGATGAAACGTTTCCCACAGGGGAACATCTAAGGGGTTTATTCTGGTACCCCCCGGTGGGGGGGGGGGGGTCACTTTTTCCGCACGTTAACAACGGGAAAAGTGACGTCTCCCAACCCAACCGGGGGTACCAGAATAGACCGGTAAATAGTAGGTAGTACAGGCTGCGTATCGGCCATAGCACATTGTTTACACACAAACATTTGTTACAAGCGGAACTTCCTCCCATGAGTTCTGCTTGCAGTTCACTTTTATCAATCCGACACATTCTCACGGAATGTCCTGATTTTAAATTTCACCCACAGATTCATTTTAGTGTGACGCATCCTTTTCCTTAAAGTATTTACTTGGTGATCCTCCAAATTTTAATTTATTCCAATATTTTAAAGATATTGGTTTTTATACTTCCATTTGAAATAAGTTTTTGGATTTTTCGTTCGCAAATTTTGTAATTTATGGCTTTCGAATGCCTGGAAAGGCCTTTTCTTTGGGTTTACTAATATTTAATTTTAGGTGTTTTTATTTTGTAAGGAGTGGCGCAGTATAGTCTAATATGGCTGTTGTGCCATAAAACCCGCAACAAACAGACAAGGGCCAATGAAATCAAAATCAGAATCAAACTAGATCAGAGCGAAATGCCATCCAAGTTAAGCATATTTTCAAAAATCATGTCCTTCTTGGGCTCTACTATTCTCCTAGAGCTAAAGAGACCAGAAGTCTCAGGTTAGGCAAAACAGTCTCGACTTTTGAGTCTTAGTTCTGGCTTGAAAAAAATTGTTCGATTTTCTCTGGTTTGCGCCGAAACCAGTGGCGAATCCAGGGAAGGGGGGCTACGGGCCGGAAGCCCCCCCCCCAGAGCTAGGCCAGAATTCTTGATTTTATTTAAAACCATTACAAATGTTACCCTTTTTTTTTAAAAAAAAAAAAGGGTCAACACATTGCTTTCTGGCTTGACAGGCTCGAAAATTTTCCTACTTTTCTAGTCATTCCACTTGTACTTGTAGCGTTGACACGGTTGAAGACATTTTTTTGTCTAGTTATTTCATTGCATTTTTTATTAAATTATCGAAAGTAATGTATTGTTCTTTGTGATTCTTATTGTCAGGTGAGTAAAGTCTGTAAAGTTAAAGTGTTTTGGTTTACATAAGCATTGAGTTTGGACATTTGTCACGATTATACAAAATTTTTATGACTTCAGCCCCCCAAATCCTGGATTCGTCACTGGCCGAAACAGCAGTTATTCCATTTTATATCACTATCCCTGTAGGAGATTTAAGAAAGCACGTAAAAGTGCTTCGTTCCAAATGGCAGGACCAGTGGGATTCGGAGACGGATAACAAACTTCTGTAAAACCTATTGTACAACTCTGGTCATCACTTACGATCAGGAAAGCAGATTCCCTTTTAATTCGTCTGCGTATAGATCACACTAGAATTACCCATCTCCACTTGATGATAGGAGAACCAGCACCAATGTGTCTAAGATGTAACTGTCATATGAAAGTTCGCCATATACTATCAGAATGCCCAAACTTTGCTGCTCAGGGTTTGCAGATTTTCAAAACGCTTCCAATTTCCTCAAAACTTCATGTTCAAATTTTTTGCATTTTTAAGCTACATAGAGATTTATTCACTGATTTAAATTTTGGTGTTATTTTATTGATTGAATATTTGGTATATTTCTATCTTCTATTATATACTTCTATCATTGCACTATTGTTTTAATCTCTTTTTACCATTGATATCACTTTCACTTTTGTTTGGCGCAGCTTTGTTTTGTTTGTTTGTTTTTTGGCACAAGAGCCATTTCTGGCTAAACTGCGCCACACAAATGGTAAAGTTTTAGCTAATCCATATTAATAAAGATAAAGGGTGTAATGGATAAAATTGAAGTGAAGACAGAATGGTAAAGAAAAGTATGAGCGAAATTAAACACAAAATGTAAAAAAGATGCTAAATACACGTATAAAAGCCAATAGCCTTTAAAAAATTAAAAATGTTTGGGTGGTGTATCTCACCCACCAAGTCTTGCATGGTTATTGACGATGAATGAAAAAAGTGAACACGATGAGAGTTAAAACCAGGGCATTCGACTAAAATGTGACGAACAGTAAAACCAACACGACACGTGGGGCATATGGGTATCCTTTCACCGAAGATAAGATGCCTGTGTGTAAAACGAGTATGGCCTGTACGGAGGCGAGTCAATCTAACGTCAACCTCACGGATAGAGAGAATAGGCCACAAACAAACTGTAGGTTTGATAGAATGTAGTTTGTTATGAATTTGCAGATCCCATGTACCTTGCCAAGAAGAAAAGATGCGACAACTAAAGTACTTCTTAATATCAGAATATGGTAATCCTTGGATAAGAAAAGACGATGAAGATTTAGCAGCATAGTCAGCTGTTTCATTTCCAGTAATACCCACATGACTCGGAACCCAGCAAAAGAGAATATTATAACCCCCATTTTGCAGGAGCCGCAATGTAAAGAGAATTCTGAGAGCAGTTGAATGCATCCTATTGTGATAGTGAGAAAGTGTTTCCAAGGCACTCATACTGTCAGTATAAATAATAAATTCACGTTGAGTAGAAAGCGAGATTTTCTGAATGGCACAGAAAATTGCCACTAACTCAGCAGTAAAAACAGAGCAACAATTATGCAGTCGATAACTCAGCGTATCAGATGAAAATACTACACCACAACCAACATGTCCATCTGATTTCGAGCCGTCTGTGAAAATCGGTGCAGCATAGCGAAACTAATGGCTTTTATGTCGCAAAACATCTAAACATCATCCTCCGGTTTTGAATAAAATATTCAGGGTTTAGTTTAGTTTAGTTATATTAATAACCCGTTTTGAAGCAACACAAGGGCTATTTTGGTACGGACTTCGCAATTTTGAAACGCCGTCAAATGACGAGGACGACAACTGAGTTGGCACCCCCTGACCAAACTTTCGCACCACACTAGCGTATGATTTAATGTGCAACAGATCGTCCAAATACGAGACGTCCCAATACACGACGGATATTCAGTGGAATCGGGTTTCGAACCTGGAAATCCTCCGTCTTCAAGACCGACACCCACCGTGTTACACGGCCACAAAAATATTCAGGGTTCTTCTGATTTTTAATTATAAGTAAATTGTTCATTTTGTAAAACTGAAAGAAAAAGAATGATTAGATCTACTTAAAAAAATTAGCTTCCAAGGAATTTTATTAACCGCTTAACTCAACAACCCGAGAATACTCGTGCATCGAATTATCGAAATTTTAGTCTTATAAACTAAAGTTGAATCATTAATTAGCTTTATAATTTGACACAAAAAATATGTAGGATCCATAAACATCTTAAGTATTCTATGCCTTCTTAGATGAATGAAAACGACAGCCCCTTTCCAAAACAGGAGGAGTCATCTTATTAGACAGCAAAGAAAACTATTCAGTTAAGTGGTTAAAAACAGAATGTAATCACTCTGTATAACAGCAGCTTAGTATTGTAACTCTTTTGAATATTAAATAAGGTCCGTTATGAGTAGGTTTTTACTGCCATTTACGTCAATAATAAAGTGACCAAACAACCCGGTTTCTGACTCCTTTCAACCTCCTCCGCCCAGATCCCATATTTATAGTTTACCGAGAAGAAACTCAGAAAACCCGGTCTCTTTTTCAGGAATAAACTGATGAGACGCCCCTGGTTACCCGGGAACGAATTCGGATTTTCCTCGGATTATACGAATGAGTGAACATCTCATACCAAAAATTTCCCTAGATTTCGTTTTTAAAAAGTTAGATAGAAAGGTTAATTTTTAATTCTTAACTTTTACTGTTCGTATAAATTAATTAAACGTTTTGGACAAGCTTAGACAGAAAATGCCGATTTTCGACTGTTTGTCCAAGATTGAAAAAGTGTCTTAAATTTGAATCAAATGTCCAAGTTAGTCCCATTATTCCTTGCCAATGAATAGTTCATATTATCATGAAGATTTAACAGATTCAATTTCTTAAAAAGTTATCTTATCTTAATCTTAATCTCCTAAGCTCTAATATCTTAGAAGATGTATCTCCTTTCCAACTTTTACTGTATCCAAAATATGGTCACCCTAATGAATAAATTTTGCCCGACGGAAAATGGTAAAAGCAATAACAAAATATATTTTTTGTGCTTCTTTATTTTTTCAATTTTTAAAAATATTTAACTATTTTGTTGTTTCTGAATTTTTAATTTATTTAATTTTTTTCATATATATATATTTATCTTATTCAATATCCTCTGCACTTCCTGTTAGTCAGTTCATTGTACATTGGTTCCAGACTTCCTGTCTTTGTTCTGGAGTGATCCAGATTAAAGTTCAGAAAATCTATTCACTTTCTTAGAATTCATAATTACTAATAACTAGCCAGCTCAAAAAATGGCCTGTAATAATGATAGTGAGTTAAGTCATGCATCTTTTTTTTTTGCTTCGAAAGATTTAACAGTTTTCACCCAGATTCAACTAAACTAACAGTCTGATAAACCCCTTGAACTGAATTATTTTCTTTGCTAATGACCCTTTCTGTTTTGGAAAGTGGGAGGCGTATAATACATGAGATATTTATAGATTCTACGTAATTTTTGTGTAAAATTATAAAGCTATGATTAAATTTTAGTTTTAAGACAAACTGCGATAATTCGATGCACGAGTATTTTCGGGCTTTTAAGTTAAGCGGCTAACTTAACCCTCCGTTAGTCGTAATACCTGATTCTGCATTTATTAACACGTTAATCGCCATTTGAATCAAATATGATTCACACGGCGATCAAATAAAATTCATACCTACTATCGAATCAGACTCCTCCTCCTTTACTGTAGTTAAGAGATAGTAGAGAAGGAGTCATCTGATTAGATAGACGGTTCGAATTTCAGACGCGAGTCGTGTCGACTGACGTGTTAAATGATTTTAACTCATTACACAATTTCAATTTCTCTTACAGAATATTCATTTGCATTCTCATTAGGACTAATTATTATAATTACTAGGGGAAAATGATCAAAACTGTTCTTATGTAATCGACCAATTTTGAATGTCTTTTATAGGTTTTAATTTTTGTACTCTGTTTCTGGCGCCGTGTTTGAATTTATTTTTATCTTAAGTGTTGCAATTTATTTTTATCTCAAGTGTGTATTTACCTTTTAAACTCCTGGTGTGTTTTTTGAAGACTTGGTACTTGCGTGTTTTGACTTTTTAACCCTTGCCTTTTGGAAATGGTCTTCTAATTTTTTAAAAAAGACTTTTAGTATCATAGTGTGTTTTAGTGCTTTTGAGATTATGCGTTTTCGTTTTTAATTATTTATACGTTTGCAAAAGTTTTATGATTTTGTGTATTCTCTGTGTTCAACTTTTTGTTTTATAGTGCATTTTTTTGCGTTTACTCTTGGTAGCTTTTGTTCTTTGTGTGTTTGTAGCATTCTGTAAATGGAGTTTTCTCTGTAGTATACTTTTCTTTAAATAAATAACTAAAACTGACAGAACATATCATAGAATAGATTTAAACCTCGAGATAGGTTGTGACCATTTTAGGATGAAAATGATTGCGATTAACGGAGGGTTAATCTAACAGCTCAGTTTCAATAATTTTGAAAGAATTGCTTATAATTGAGCTAAGCAGAATATATTTACTGTAAAAATACGTGATAAACTCGATTTTATTTTTTTTAGATTCCTTACTCAGATCACTTTCGGAATCACGAGCATAGAATCCATAATAATAATAATAACAACAAAATGTCCGGAGTTTATTCTCTATTCTCTGATCCTGTGGTAGCTGGATCGAAAGAAGTTTGGAACAAAAATCCGTTGATAAATGCTTAAAGTGGCGACTACAGCGAAAGAACTTCAGAACGATAAAATACAAGCGATAAGAAACAAGAGGTGACACCGAACATGTTTGCCCTTGATTGTGGCAATTTCCTCAAGTTCAGCTTCTTCAAACTTATCGAAGTTTTAGCAGCTCTTCACTGAAAGTGGTTTTTCAGATACTCCCTTTTTCTTTTGCGATGATATCTCGTGATTCAGTGTGAGAAACGCAAAATGAAATGAAGAAGGGTACTTGAGACGAATACTTGTACAGTTTGATTTCTATCTCATGAAGTTGTTGGGACTCTTCCTTTTGTTTGGTACCCTGTAGTTGAATTCGAGATAAAATAATAAAAATAATTTAAAAAAAAGCCCACGCTTTTCTGATTAAGCTAAAAAGCAGGAAGCAAATTTTTATTATCAAAAATTGGGAGGTCAAAGTAAAAATCGTAAAAGCTTGAGGAGTTGATATCTAAGTAAACGTTAATTTTAATCACATTTGAATACGTTTTATTTTTAATGTATGTTTAGGAACTTATCATTCTGATATTCTGTTATATCTTCTTATTCTGTTATTTCTTATGATATGCATTGTTTCTTAAGTCCCTTATCGAATTGTTTTGAATGGCTCACGCTTTTACGATTTTTTCTTTGACCTCCAGATTTTTGATTAAAAATGCTTTCTACTTCTTAGAACACTAATAAAAACGGGTTAATAAAAAGCGTTTTTTATTTTTATTATTTCCTACTTTTAAGTCTTTAACCCCTTAAGTTTCGCGCCCGTCGTATTGACGTGCATCGACCTATCGCATTTTTAGGCTTATAAACTAAAATTTAGTTATTAATTAGCTTTATAATTTGACACAAAAATTACGTGGAATCCATAAGCATCTCAAGTATTCTATGTCTTCTTAGATGAATGAAAACGACAGCCCCTTCCAAAACAGCAGGGGTCATCTTATTAGATAGAAAGAAAACAAATGCGATCCTTAAGGGGTTAATATATTTTAGAATCCTTTATTATAATTATTAAGGAATATTATAGTTAACTTTCCTCAAATTCACTTACCGGACGGCGATTTTTCGTATTGAATCAAAATCAAATAAATGTCAAGTGATTAATTGAAAATTAAGCTCTGAAAATATTAAAATATTGTAATGTCATTGGGAACGCACAACGCAAAGTTACAAAATTCCTTCACATTAGAAAATCGTGTGATAATCGATTTCAAAATTCTATTTTTGCGAACTTCAAAGATGCCGAGTTAAACAAAAGGGAAAAAAGAATCTGAAAGCCCTTCTAGGAGGGCGCTTTTTTTTTTTTTTTTTTTTTTGTCTTGACGGAATCAGATCGGCAATAGTTCTAAACCATCTTTTGATGGATATTTTTCTTTCTTTTTTTTATTACGGATTGAAAAAAACTTTGGAATGAATAGGGGATAACAGCCTTTGTAGCTGAAAATTCCCAAAACCCCTTTTTCAAATCACTAAACAAAGGCATATAAAAATGCATTATCGACCGCGTTCCTTTTTAGTTTATCACTAATACGCATTATTTATTTTCAAAGCAACGAAGTTTTAAAAATATGAAAAAAAAGTATAAAAATATGGACATAAATAATTGATTTGAAATTCACTCCCGCTAGATGTTTACTCATCAGCAGTCGGAAGAAGAACAATTTAGAATGGCCTCCATCTTTCTCTACTTCAGTCCAGAACAAAACTTGTTTTGCATCATTTTGTGAATTTATTGACAGCATTTTTCCCCACATTATATAGACTATAAGCTTTGTATGTGTTTTGCTGGCATTTACATTTTTTTCTTATAACTTTTGTTTATTTATTTTTCAATTTTGGGAATTCATTTTTTTCTCTCAATTATATTTGATCAGGCCCTTTGTTTTGTTAACTGTTCGAAATTTGTGTGTTTTATATTTTGCGTATTTCTGTGCTTTTATTTCATTTTTGAATGCTTTAATCTTTTTTTCATTTTTCCCCACCTTGTACAGCTTTTACTCCATTTCTCGTTATTATCCAGTTTTTTTGTTATGTATATGTGACCAGTTATTTTGCATCTCTACCTTTTTCAAAATTTTTTATTATGTTTCGGTATCTATTCCCGTTATTTATTCACTTCATTGCTGAATACCATTCACGTGTTCGTATGGATGTGACCAATTTATTGTATATTTGTTTCTTTTTTTCTCTTCCTCCTTTTCTGTTTGGAATTTGCATTTATATTATTTAATATGAAGTTTCTTCAACTCTTTTTTTTTAGTCTTTTACTTACTTCTGTAAGTCTTGTGTTGTACTTGTTGGTGCACAAGGGGTTTTTTCTCAAGAGATTGCAAAAAAAAATAATTAATTTGTTTATCTGACGCAAATTTTAAAGTTTAGTAGAGCTTAAAATGAGAATTTAATCAGCAAATTTAAAATTTCTTGTATGCCTCATTCCTTTTAAGAATGAGTCCTACATTCTTATTCCACTTTATAGTCCTCAATACTTTTGAATAATTTAGAATTTCAGTAGAATGGAAAATAATTATGTTTATTATTATAAAAGTCCTTACCCTAAGACAATAATATAGAATTTGAAGCTTTAAATTTACCTTTACAAACTTATAATCTATTATCCATTTGATAAAATAGTATATTGATAGAATCCATCCTACAATTATATAATCTGCTGGTAATGGTTCTATACTGAATAAGACTATTTAGAAACTATCGGTATGTTAAAAATCAATACCTATCAATTGACGTTTTATTCATATAATAAAACATCAATTCTGTCTTGCCAATATTTCTTGCATCTTTCAAAATAGATAATTGAGGTTTCTTTTGAAGCAATATCTCTCTTGAAACTAACCATTTATTACATGATATGATTATGTTCCTAATGCTCTTTAAAACCTGGTTGATTCGGAAAGAAGAGCAATCAGTTAGATGTCCAACAAAATCTTTTAGGATTGATTGATTGTTCGACCAATGAAAACGTCGCTATCTTTTTTCTAAAATGTTTATTTTTCCTTTAACTCGTTCATGCATTTTGACGAGTCAGATCCGTACGTCAAATATTCGTATTCTTAACCTATAAACTAAAATTAAATCAAGCAATGTTTTCATTAATTGATAAAAAAAATTACATGAAATTCAAAAACACCTCCAAAATGGTGTGGTAAAGTAACTAAATTTTTTAAACTTCACCCCAGAGCATTCTAGATAAGATGTGCAATTTGAACAAACATTTTTTTTAAACAAATATAAGTTTAAAATAGAAGAAAAAAATTGTTTTAAAAAAACTGCAAAAATGCAACAGAAGGAAAAATAAGGGTAAAAAGTTATTTTTCTGTTTCTTTTTCTTCTCATTAAACCATAAAAAATAGTTATATTCTATGAGTACTTTCTTGAATTATGAATTTTTTTCAAGAGATCTTCTATCGTTAACAAAAACTGAAGAATTCAACACAACTTTGAGCACATGTAATCTTCGTAAAAAATTATGCTTTTTTATTTTTACATTATTAAAAATGAAAAAAATGTTTTTTTAAAAATTTAGCATAAAAATAAAATAATTGTTTTTGTTTTTGCATTAAATAAAAATAATTTTTATCTTTATTGTAAAATGTAAACTTTTTTACGTTTTTAAATAAAAATAAAAATAATTTTTATCTTTATTGTAAAATGTAAACTTTTTTACGTTTTTAAATAAAAATAAAAATAATTTAACAATATTTTTTAAATTTTTATTTAAAAATACAAAAAAGTTTTGCATTTTTAAATAATTTTTTTCATTTTATCATTTTTTTATTTATACTTTTTATTTTTATTTAATTAAAAATAAATTAAAATTTACGAGTAGTGACAGCTTGTGCAGTGCAGCGGTGGGGACGGTATTCTACATTGCTCAGTGATGCCTTTCCGCATAACTTAAATTTTCCCCTTTCCTTATTAATTTTGAATAATTCAATTATTAGACAATAAAAATAATAAAAAGATTTTTGACTTGATATGGGTAAGGTTTTAATAAAGTAAATAATATTTTTTTAAAATTAATTTTAGTTAAAAATGAAATTTCAAAATAAATTATTTCGATTATTTTCTTGTATCACTTATTCTTGTTTAGAGTGATTTACTCAACAGCGGCTAAACAATAAAAAAATCATAAAACTGTAATGTTAAAATAAATACACATGCAGAGATGTTACTTTCGTATTTATATACAAAAAAACTTAATAGTACAATATTTTTAATTAATTTGTATTTATCAATAATTATCCATCTTTTTTTATTTATGTTCAGATTTCAGACTCGCAAAAAAAAAAAAAATCTGCAGCCGAAATTTTTTTAACACCTCGCTTCTACCGTCTCTAAAAGCGGAGAAGGGGCTGTTTACTCGACAGCCCTCCTTCCCTTCACAAACTGTAAAGCGTAACGAATGCGCTTTGTTACTGCGCATGCGCGACAGTAGAAATCGGTACTTTTAATCGGTAGAAGTTTTTTTCTCTGCGAAGAGAGACATGCCATTGTTTACTGCGTTTCCCCCGAATATTGAAAGCTCTAAAAGAAAGGCTATTAGATTGTTGACCGATTTAGATATCGCGTGTAAAATTTAAAAAAATTACTGATGGTACTTCTGTACCTCGGAGGTAAGCTATCTGAAGTCGAATTTTGCTGATTTTGTCTTATTTGCATTATCCCGATCGCATTTTCGGGTGTGTTAAGCAGAAGGTCGGGTAAAATAACTCTCAAAAAATAAAATACAGCGTGCGATACATTACAATCTGGAACTTCTTTTGACTCTTCTTCAAAATTTTAAAATTGCTATTTACGACAGTATACCTTTGAAGTACAGATTTAAGCACTGAAAAGAGTTGAGGGTGCTGCTGTTCCTATAGACTGGCCGCTTCTGGTACTTTCGATTGTTTCACATCTAGCTTCTTTTTTTAACGTAGGACTACGTTCCTCTTATTGGGGTCTCAAGAAGGAATTTGATTCACACAGAAAAAGTTGTATCGGAGATCCCTTATATCTCGGTAACTACATATGTTAAAAACATAACTAATGTCTTATTTTAGAGATAAAGGGTAACAACAGAAGTTACAAAAAAAAAAATTGAAAATCGGAATTGTAGTTCAGCGACTACTGAGTCGCAAATTTGGGAAAATATACGCTTGAATTGGTGATGTCACACGCATGAGGTAAGCGTGCACAATTGGCTGACTCGAGAATTGAGAGTAACTTCGAGAAACAAAAGAGAATCACGAGTAACTTCGTGATACAAAAGAGTATCGCGAGAACAAAGATAATCCGAGAAGCTTCGAGAAACAAAAGAGAATCGCGAGTAACATAGAGAAACCGAGAAACTTCGAGAAACAAAAGAGTCACGCGAGTAAAGTAGTCCTACGTCTTTAACATCAGCGGTTGTTTGAAAAAAGACAGCCTCCTGTCAATTTTTTAAAAAACTTATCCAAATGATATTCACATGAGAAAATACTCCTTCGGTTTGTACATTAATTCCATATAAACTTCTTCGTCTATATTACGGGACATGTTCCATATAAACTAAACAAAAAAATCAGCATTTTTAAAGAAATGAATAAAGAACGTGATTCTTATCAAAATTAACAAAGACCACAACTAAGAATAAAAGTTAAGCGGTTGAGTTCTTCAGAAATTAACATTTTTAATAATTAAATGCAATTCATCCTTTTTTGTAATTTTTAATACGAAATTTTGCTTATTAATAAAATAAATGGGACAGTTACTCGAAATCAGGACGAATCTGGGACATTTTTTCAAGTCAGGGCCAAAGGATTTAATTTCGGTTCTTTTGTTGAACCGAACCACACTGAATTTTTAAAAAAGAAAGAAATATTCCCAATATGCATCTCTGATTGATAAGTTTTTCGAATTAGTATCAATATTCGGATTCATGGTAACCAAGAATTGATTGCTGCAGAAGCGGAACTTTATAAAATCCAAAAGATTAATCGAGTCATAATTTTATCGACTCTGTAATGCATATGAAATATTCATATGAAATTTTGTGATGCTTGATCCTGTTTCTCTACATTGGATTATGTAGTATGTAATTATGAACAGGATTCACAGGTGCAGGTAATTAATGCACCTGATGTTGTAATGATTCATCGTTACACTGGTCACACATGATTAGATGAATGAATTATTATGCCAAATACTCCATCAAAACGGACGTTACTTACCTTGACCTGAGCACCTCACTACACCCTATTGCTCAAAGCTGTTTGCTTTTACTGGCTCAACATCGAGTTCAGATATTTGCTGCCATTGTTTCGGTTTATTCTAAAGGTCAAGGAAGAAACAACAGAGGGCTGTTCCACAAACTGGTTAACATATATTTCATCGATTCCATGAATATTCAAATCTTACTTAAAATACAACAGTATTCATTCGCAAGACGCACCTTTTCTTGCTTTAGCATAATTTTAGAGAGGAAACAGATTTCCGAAATATAATATTTTAAGAATGTGGATAGACGTAATAAGATTTTGAGACTGTGACTGTGGTTTGGACCAGAGAACAGTTAGCCACCTATTATATGGATGTCGAAATTTTATTGTCATTAGGAAGAAGTCCTTTCATTTGGCTTGCTGGGCTTGGCAGTTCATCTAAAGGCGAAAATTGGACTTAAAAATTGTTGCTGCTGTTCTAAGTCACTTCATGAAGAGTTTGAATTCATTCATTTTGAGACTGTGACTGTGGTTTGGACCAGAGAAGAGTTAGCCACCTAGTTACATGGATGTCGAAATTTTGTTGTCATTAGGAAGGAGCTCTTTCCTCAAAACTTTCTTTCACTTGGCTTCCTGGACTTGGCATCTCATCTAAAGGCGAAAACTGGACTTAAAAGACTTTTGCTGCTGTTCTAAGTCACTTCATGAACCTTAAGTTACTTTTCTTTGAATGATGTATGGGCAGTTTATATATCGATGGTCAGTTGTTCTCTCCAGATGCTTAGGCAGGGCGGAGTATCCTTCTGAATATCATTTTAAGAAAAATCCGATTTTTAATTGATTTGATGTAAAAGGATAGATTTGAAACATCTAATATAAAAAAGACCACAAGTATTTTCTTGCATCACTTTTTGACCCTTGTGCATGACATTTGAAGTGTGATTTTGGTGTCGTTAGATCAGTTAAACCTTCACCACGGCTGTTAAAAAATAATAAATAAATAAGTATCGTTTGATACAATGTGTGAACTGTTAGGCCATGTGAAACTTTATATGTTAAGTCTACCGACGGAAACTTCATCTTCTCCCATCGGTCTTTAAGGAGCAAAGTGTTGCTGAGCGACATTTATACCGAACAACAATCGCCGCTAAAGAGCGTCAAGCGTTACTAACAGCGTGTATATCAAAACAACGGTGCGGATAATTAGAATCAAGCGTTGCTAAGCGACTTTTATATCTAATGGACCTTATGCACCGTTTGGGTTCGAGAGTATAGAAAAACAGCTGTGGAGGAATAAACAAAACGATCGGCCTATAAGCGACTCAGAAATAAAAGCAGTTCTGAGTCAGCTGTTTCAAGACTGACCAATGGCTGCCTCCGGCAGATCACGTGTCGGAGGATGTGACGTCACATGCATAAGGTCCATTGACTTAAGTAACTCGAAAATAAAAATTCTTAAAAGTCGAACAATATCGTTTACAAGTAAATATTTTTAACGTGTTTCCAAAGATCGGGTCAATCTTGCAAATAAAAATAAATTGGACTGAAAATGCATTGGTGATAAATTCTGGTTGTTTAACCGCTTAAGGACCGAATTATTTTGAAACTTACGGTATTTAGAACGAGTTAACTCGGTCCGCCGCTATGTCCTTAAGTAGTTAATTAGATTTACGTCCCGATTTGAGCCGCACTAAGACTGTTTGGACGGACCTCATAATTTTGAACCGTTGTCAGACAACTGAGGCGGAAAACCCCATATCCAAACTTCCATAATAATAATGGGATTACGCTCGACTCCAACAAATTTAATATCTACCAGGTTCGCGCACATAGTCGTTATTAGATTTTAGGTCTCGAATCTTAAATACTGCCACCAGGACACAGTAGCCCTAAATTTGAACCGTTAACAATATTTTATAAGTTGGTTCTTAAATTTCTTTAGGCACATTATGTTTTAATGAACCAATAAGTAACTAATATGCGTAAAAGATTGTAAAGGAAGTTTGATTAACTAGAAAAATCGTCAATACTTTTTTAAAAATAGCGTTACCAAAACAAGTTTCTTCAAGCACTTTCTTAGGCTGTCGACATTTGAATTGCGTTTTTGTATGGAATTTGGAATGATATTTCCTTTAAAATGATTTGTGCATGAGTTTGAATTCGATTTAACAATTACTCCTAAATTGTCAACAGTATTGGGCATTTTTTTAAAAATTACCATCTATTTTTGGAAACGCCAATCGCGTCTCTGAACTTCTATGTTACACCAGCAGGAAGGGAGATATTTGTCCCCTACGGCAGAATTACTTAGACGGCGGATCTTTGGGGGAATCGGGTTTCGAACCCTCGACTCTCCGGTTCTGAAACTGCTTTATCATACTGCTAAACGACTTTTCTATGTGTAGCAGATACTGCAACGTCAATACTCTGGGAATCGTTTGAAAATAAAAATTGTCACTGTAGTCAAAACAAAACAAAGAAATTTTATGCATATATCATCAAATTTTATCGTCTGGAAGAAAAATAGGAACTACCTTTCAAAAGGCAGTAAATAAATAACCAGAGGGAGTGGTCTCCCCCAAACTTTCTCGTATACTCCTAACACATGTAGAGAAATAAATAAGCTAAAAGATAGTGAAACTAACAGGAACCTCTAACGCAGTGGAGAAAAAAAAATAAATGTCATACCACAATTTCCGAAGGTCGTCCAACGCGGAAGTGGAATTAGAAGCCGGCGTGATTACCAATAGGGCTTGGTGTAAGATAAAGAAAACGAAATTTGCAATTTGAACGCCCTTTTCTTTAACCGATTGACACAAAAATTGGACACAAATCTACCATTAAGATAAGAAGGTCACATAATAAATTTCATTTATCAAAGTAATTTTTTAAAGAAGTTATTGCGTTCAAAAGTATGCGATTATACAAACAGACGGATAGTCAACCTTTGACGGATTGCTCCAAAATTTGATACAAAACCTACATTCCTGATGATAAAAATGTGTACCAAAATTTATCCACCTAGCTATTTAAGTTTGTGAGTTATCGCGTTCACATTAACACGGACATACAGACTTCCCGGGGACGGATTTTATCCAAAATTTGGTAGAAACTTACAAATGATGTGTGAAGACTACATACCAAATTTCATTTATGTAGCTCTAATAGTTTTTGAGTTATCGTGTTCACAGACACACACATAGACAGACATAATTCCAAAATTATGTTTTTCGGACTCAGGGAGGTCTAAAACGTTGAGATTCCTCAAACTCTCGAGTTCGAATTTTTTGACGATTACAATACTTTCTCTTCGTATACGAGAAAGTAAAAAGACCACTTTAGATTATATTCAATGAGACGTTAGTTAATTTCCAACTTCTTTGGTGTCATTTTATAAAACAAAAGGATTAGGAAAAGGATTTATTACACAAAGGAATTAAAGGATTTATAACACATATTTTTGGTACTTTTAAAAAAATTTGGCAATTTAAATTATTAACGGTTTAAATAATTACTTTGTCTTATTTTATTAATGCTCAAATGTTAAAAAATGGATGCTTTTCTGACTAATGAAGGAAAATTCGGAGTCTTATCGCACAGTTTTCTGACCTAATTTAAATTATTTGGCATAATAACGGCTTAAAATAATTGCTTTTTCTTATTTTATTAATTCTCAAATTTTAAAAAATGGATGCGGTTCTGAATAATGAAGGAAAAGTCGGTATCTTATCGCACTGTTTTCTGACCCTTTGCTTTCCTTTTTGGTTAGCATGAATACGAACACCGTGGTACCACTGACTTATTATTCGAGTTTCCACTAAATACATGTTACCACTGACATTATTTAATGAAGAGAATTCATGGTCACGTGTTCTCGTCAAATGCATTCTGCCAGTTTAATTTTAGAATGCATTGTACGACAACAAAGAACGTGACGTAACAGCGCAGCCTAAGAAAATGTTCAGTTAAATGTTGTAAATTATGCGTTTTTCACAGCACAGTCTAAAAAAAAAACAAGTTCATCATATGCTATGAATTATACGTTGTAACGTGTGGGCCGCAGTTGCTTTGTGGCAAAGCCTTAGCTTCAGGACTGAACGGGTAAGGCAGTTGTGGCCTAGTGGTAAGATGTCGGCTTTGGTGGCCGGAACGGTCCAGGTTTGAAACCCAATTCCACTGAATATCCGTCGTGTATTGGACTTGTTGCACGTTAAATCATAGGTAGAGGGCCAAATGTCCTCCCGTTGGTGTGGTGCGGAAGTTTGAAAAGGGAGTGCCGAATCTGATGTCGTCCTCGTCATCTGACCGAGGTTCAAAATTACGAAGTACGTCCCAAAATAGCCCTCGCGTTGTTTCAAAATGGGAAGACAATATAACTAAATTAAACAAAACTCAGGACCGAATGGTCGCGGTTTCGAGATCCTATTAGTCGAAAAATCCTCTATGTAGTGTTTAGCAATGGATTCGGAAAACCTCAGCGTTTTTGCGCATGCGCCGGGGGAGTTAATCAAAATTGGGGAAAGTGAAGGATGATATTTACATTTTACTGAGCGTGATCAAACAAGGAACTCCGGAAATGCGCTCGTATGACTCATTGCCTGGCACCCCTTTCCTGTGTAAAATCGTCCAAAAGTGGTAGTCTCGAAATCCGTTTCTGAACAGTGCACAGGCCTGGTGCACATTAGGAGTCAAACATCCTCCCGTTTGTGTGCTGCGTAAGTTTGGAGAGGGAGGACAGGCTTAAGTGACGTCTTTGTCATCTGATCGTGGTTCAAAATTACAAGGTCCAAAATGACCTTGCTTGTAGCTTCAAAGCAGAACGTTAATCTTACTAAACTTTGTCATGGGACTGTGACAGTATGCGATTTTAACCCCTTAACAGTGTAATTTGCTATAACGTTTAATTAGATGAGATCCTTCTGTTTTGGGAATGTGTTGTCGTATTGATTCAGCTAAGAGCCCACAGAACACTTGAGACATTAACGGATTACCGATCATTTTCGTATCGAATGATAACGTCTATTAATGACTTAATTTTTGATCATAAGTGTAAAATTGCCATAATTCAATGCACGAACTGAGCTCGGGCATCACTGTTAACGGGTTAAGTAGAGCGCATTTGTTTGCGTTTGTAAATTTCAATAACGTCATGTTCAGAATATTCCTTCTTTTTTTCTTCACAGTGTGTTCGTTTATTGGTATACAAGAAGAAGAAAGAACTTCTGACGCAATCAAGTGTTCAGAAGAGATTTAATCACAGAAAAATTATCCCCTTTTAAGGAAAAGGGATCCAAGAATCGAACTCGACTCATTCCGTCATGCACGTCTTTAAAATACCTATAATAATACCAATTTTCTAACGTTCTGTTTACTGAGTAAAGAGAAAAAAGAGCATGGACACACACATGAAGAATTGACATTTTTAAATAACGTAGATGGGAAGGAAAAAAAATACTATCCTAATAGCATCAGAAATACGCTCATCGTTGCGCAATCATCGATACTTGAACAGCTGATGGTAGTTCGAAGACATCTAGAACAACAGGAGCTTTTTATGACTTGGAAGTGAACGGAGAAATGCGCAGCTGGACTCGTGCCTTGAAAATTTCTTACTTAAATGAAACAAGGAAATGCTAAATTAATAAAACGGCAGATCGCACTTCTAAAAAGCATTGATCTTGAAATTTATTACTTTATTGGCATGCAAGTTTTACAATATATATAATAAAAGCAATCATCGAAAAATTCGACCTTGATATATTGCCGAATTACGACGTTTTAAACTTCCTTGAATGCGAAAAAAATGCATTTTTATCATAAAGACTGTGTGTACGTCCGTGCTGATTTGAGCAAAATTCCAAAATTACAACCATCAAGATGTACGGTGTCTACAAAAAAAAATACCTGTAGATTTGTAACAAATTTCGAAGCAGATACATCACAGAGAAGAGGTACTTTTCTAAAATATATACTCCTCGAGTTTCGCCATGCCATTTCGCCTTAAAAGTCTCCTTTTTTTGCTATCTAATAAGATGACACCTCCTGTTTTGGAAAGGGGCTCTCGTTTTCATTCATCTAAGAAGGCACAGAATACTCGAAATACTTACAGATTCTACGTAATTTTTGTGTCAAATGCTAAATTTAACCTTCCAGCGGACGGGCGTATGTAAGAGATACTTGCATTGTGCATCGTATTACATATTTATATTCTTTTATAAATTTAAATGCAATTTTTATTTAAAAAATCTTAGTTTACTATTAAGCTAATAAATACAGATAGCATAAATAAAAGCTGTATTTATTTTTGTAAAACAACACGACATATATATGTAATACGATGCACGATATGTCGTAAAATTTGCGTATCCAGTTGGAAAATGATTAAATTTTAGTTTATAAGCCTAAAAATGCGATAATTCGTTGAGCGTCAAAATGACGGGCGCGGCCGTTAAGGAGATAACAATCTATTTAAATATACCACCATTTTTTAACGCGATCGTTTTAAGCTACGTTGAATTAAAGTACGAAAAGTTTTACTTCTTCGTTTAAGCGTACTGAGAAAAAGTATTATAATCGTGAAAAAATCCGACCACGAGGCCAATCTCCGTGTTTTAGACATACCTGAGCCCAAAAATTCCATTTTAGGAATTATCTATACATGTGTCTCTCTCTATATATATGCTCTTGTATATGTACGAATATGATTACTCGATAGCCCAAAAAGCTGGATGAATAACATTTGGAATACGGTCTTTACAACTACACTTGTTGATTTCTATCGAATTTTTAACGAAATCTGCCTGTTTGTCTGTGTGTCCGTATTTGTTGGAACACAATTATTTAAAAACAGAATAAACTAGATGGAGGTAATTTAGCAGCGGGTCTTGAAGAACTTTGAAGATTTGTACCAAATCTACATTTTGCAGCAAATCCATCAACAAGAGAGACTGTTTATCCATTTTCACTATACTATAAAAAAACTACACCAAAAAGTGATATTTTTTAACAGTCACGTTCAATGAAAATATAGATATTTTTAATTATTGCATTAATCCCATCTCTCGTTGCCTCATAAATAAAAATAAATCTTTACAGATGACGAAATTAGGGGAAAATAATACAACAATAAGTGGGAATCATTGAATAACTTATATTTTGAGTTTTAAAATGGCGTAAAAATCGTTTCTTCGGGTATTAATTTCTAAATTGTTGTCGGCAAAACGTCGCCAACTGATACCTTATAAAATGGAGCATGACTCTACGTTAAATGAGTACTATTCAACTAACAATAGATGGACCTAGTATATACCTTTGTATGTCACAATGTCGCATTTATGATAAGGTGCTAACCCAAGTAATTTAAATCTAAAATCTAAACCAATCATCTCTTAAAGTATAAAAAAGTCATTATGTCACTATCCGATAACAAACATCACAAAAGGTTGTATGTATGATACTTTTAACCCTCTGACTGTGTAATCTTTTTTTAAATCGCTATTTATACGCTATGTTTGCAAACGTGTTCAAATACCATTGAGTCAAGTGAGTTGTTATTTATATGTAAAGCTTTATTATTATAATATGATCCAACACTATGAAAGTAGTAAGTAAACTCGGCCTGTGAAAATCTCAGGATGCAGCAGAAAATAGGCTTGCTTCGAATCGCGGGATACTCAGTGAGAGGGTTAATCACAATAAATGTGTCGGAGGTAGAATCGAACTTCGATAAACTGAAACCCAAGAATGGTGCTAATTTAATTTTGATACATGTGGCGGGAGTCAGATCGAATCTCGATAAACCGAAACCAAAGAATGGTGCTAATTTAACTTCGGAAATCATTGCCCATGTTGCAGAAGGAAAAAAAAAGGACAGGAAAGAAAGAAAGGGCAATGTGCAGGTATATGTTAGATGACATGTGCAGTCAAGTTTGTCATCTGATGTGACAATAATGTCTCATGAATTGACTTCATTATTTAATTTTTATCAGATTTACTTATTATGCTACAAGATAAGTAGTGTCATTGTCTATCATAAAAAATGTAAAAAATCGAGACACTTTCAAAAAAAAATTGTCCAGACACTACTAGCTCAAACATGTACGCTATTCATCATTTTTAGGCTCAACTTATTTTTTGGTTCGACAAATGGAAAAACGCTACTTTTTCGATATTTATTTATTTATTTTACCCTGATTCACTTCAAAGTAACAAATCATTTTATACTGGAGGAAGAGCAATCCAGTAGGTAGAGAATTAAAAGAAATATCACATGACATAACAAGAGCGTTATGTATAAGCAGAAAGACTTTCGAAGTTGTCAAACAGAACAATAACTTTGGTTTCGGAAGATTTAAGCACCATTCTTTCCAAAAGGACGGAGAAAATCTATTTGTTATTTCAGAAAATGAACTTTTTCTTAAAATTATCATATTTCTTTTCAACCAACTGAAAGTATTTTGAGATGAATAAAATGATTTCGTTGAATGTTTTTCATGAAAAAAGCTCGTGATAAACCCTTTAAATGGCTAATTTTTTAATAATGGGATATTAAAATATTTTTGTGGTTGAGACTGATTGAAGAAATGAAATTCATTTATCATTTTAGATAAAGTTAATTGATATGTTGATTAATAATATTAATTAAAATTAATTAATGAATCAAGAGACTTCGATATAATTAGAAATTAAAATATGTAGGCTTTAGTTTCATCACAAAACTTGGAGAGAACTTACGACTATCTTTTTTCAACGTTAGGTGTTGGCATATTTCTATCTCAATAATAATAATTAATTGATAATTGATTCGATTATTAAAACCATAGTAAAGCCTGTCTATAACGATATTGTAGTGACCTAGAAAATATATTGTTATAGAAAAGTTATCGTTACAGACAGTTTGAGGATTTACGCATCCAATGTTTATGTGTGTGTGTGCTTGTATCAATATACAGTCGACGCTCGTTATAACGACCACACATTATAAAGACCATTCCATTATAACGACCAGTGACAAAATTCCCAACTGTGTTTCCCTATGCACTCTATGTTATTTTACTTCAGCGTCGTCTAATCCCAATACAAAGTCCGAATTCAACGGACACTCTTCCCAGTATTTTTCGAAAATTCCTGTATTTTCTACTTTAAAATCTATTTTAGAAATATATTTTTAATTGATAAAATTTTATTTTTAATACCAATGATAAAAAAATAATTTGAGTACTTGGTTGGAATCTCTTTAAAAATAGCCTATTTTTATGGAACTGCTGAGCGTGCATGTGTACATTTTTTAATTATATCCACTATAGCGACCATTCGCTGTGGGACGCAGAGGTCGTTATAACGAGCGTCAACTGTACTAACATATTTTATTGCGCTTAATCATTTATCTTACAAATAATCGCTGGGAGGTACTCTGTGGCCTCCCTGGTGCTGGGTTTGACTCTTACTTGTCCATCCTTGCAGGCTCTAAACCCAATGGGTGAGTCGGTGGACGTGGGTCATGGTCATGATATAAAATTTTATCTTATAAACATATAAAACACACAATTTTATATAGTGATATAAAATATTATATTTAAACTTTTTTTAAGAACTTCAAAAGGAAAATTTAAGTATAAAACATTGTCGACATCGTCATTTACGGCACCTTTAAATCATGTTCGTTTCCTATCAACTTTATTTTTTTTTCTCAGCATCTTCAATGTCTTTTTTTTTTTTCAAAAAAGTGTCTGTCGTCGACTGAAAAATCCCATATTTTTTAGAAGCAAGATCTGATTCTTGATTGATTCCCGAAATTATTTGTAGCTTTTTTTCAAATACCAATGTTCTACGCGCACCATCCTAGTTTCAAGGTGCTAACACAATAACTACGAATTGCAAGGAACAATTGGTCAGTCCGAAAAAGTATGTGCCCTCGAGGAGCCACAGGCAACAACCATCTATACACATTCCAGTCGATAGCCCCTCCCCCGCATATCCCCCTGCTACCAACTGGTTAGATAAGCCTTGAGGTTATAGGCACCACAGGTGTGCGATGGCGTTAAGTCATGCTACAACAGGCTCCGGTTTCTACCCCCCCCCCCTCCGATTGGCCTGTCATCTCACATTATTGACCATACGGTGACGTTTTCCATAAAAAACCAGCGGGAGTGGTCTCCTCTAAACTTTCTCGTATACTTCCCCAAAAAGGTGCTGTTTCCCCTCCCCCCGCGTGGATAAAAAAATTCGAACCTACTGTAACTTAGAATCCTATGACTATCAGAAGATTTTTCATTGTAAATTATAGTCATTGTAATATATTTAGGTAAAAACACATGTATCACACACTTCCATTCTAGCCGGCTCAAGGACAAAGTGGCGTAATCCTTCTGCGTGCACAGAGATTGCTTCCAGTACGCATGCGTATGGAGAATCGGATTATAAAAATTAATTATGCAATTTTAACGCCTTTTTTAACCGATTGAAACGAAATTTGGGCACAGAGCTATAATTAATGTTAGCAACCGTCATGCCAATTTTTATTTATCTAAGGAGATACAAGTATACGATTATGCAGACCGACAGACAGTCAACCCGTCCACGGATTTCGCCCAAAATTTTATACGGATCTACATTCATGACGATAAAACTGTGTACCAAATGTTATCCATCTAGCTATTCAGGTTTTTTAGTTAGTGTCCACATGACCGCGTACACACAGAAAGACTTCCCATGGACGGATTTTGTCCAAAATTTGACAAAAACCTACAAATTTTGTGTAAAGATCATATACCAAATTTCATCTCCGTAGCTCTAATAGTTTTCGAGTTATCGTGTTCACAGACAAACAGACATAATTCCGAAATTGTGTTTTTCGGACTCAGGGAGGTCTAAAACGTGGAGATTCGTCAAAATCTCGAGTTCGAATTTTTTGACGATTACAATACTTTCTCTTTGTATACTTCGTATACGAAAAAATAAAAATCGGGATTGTACTGTACCAGCTTTCTAAAGTGTTAAAATTATCGTTATAGACAGATGAAACTATCAATGTAAGCAGGTTGAAAATACATTGAGTAAATAGGAATTCCGCCGGACCAAAGAAAATAATGTTATAGACAGTATCGTTATACAGTGAAACCTGTGTATAACGATAAACCTGCCTGGTTCTATAACTGTCTACAACGATAAAGCGCCGATTCACATGTCCCTCCTGGTGTCAAATTACTTATCAAAACATCGCTTTTCGGATTTCCACAACCAGTTTATTTCCCAGATCTCGCCCCATGTGACTTTTTCTTCTGATAAAGCTTAAGAGGTTCTCAAGTTCCGAAGGAGTGCAGCGACGGAAGTACTGCAGGAGGTGGCATAAGGAAGCGTGTAATCGGCATTTCAATCTTTGAATGAGCGATGGTAAAAATGAATAGCTACACAGGGTTACTTCGAAGGAAACACCAAATAAACAGGTTCTAACTGAATTTATTCTTCCATAATAAAATAAGTTGAGGAGTTTTTTTTAACATAGTAGTAGTTACTATTTTTAACACAAAATCCTTTTTATCCACGTTTTCAAAGTCAAATTATTATACCTTTCAGTGTGTCCTAGCTTGGTGTTCTGTTTCAAATGAGTTTCTTGAACCTCTTTAAATTACCGAATGAGCATTTTCTTGTTTATTGAATTCCTAACTAAGGGCATTCCCCGCTTCGAAATTATAAAAATTTCCATCATCAATTTGACACTTTCTATAATTTGAGGTTCAATGGTGATACATTCTGCTCCGCACCCAACATTCTCAATATTGTCATGGACTGGAGGCGTCTAAAACGTAATCTAATAATCTTAATCCAATATCTTCTATCTTTAAAATGATGTCTAAACTGCAATAAAGATTTTTATAGTAACGACTAGATTAAAAAAATGACTACACCATTTACATTACACTCACATATGCATGTGATATTTTAAGTTTTTAACTTTCTTAAATCATTTTTAAAGACGCCTCATTTTTAATTACTTCTACTTCTATCGTAATAAGCGCACTACGACTTTCATTTCGAGTCACGAGTCTTCCGGGAAAATCCCCTTTTTGCCGTATATAAACCTCCCAGCGCATTGTTAACTGCCTTTTTGATTCAAGCATGCAAGCTGACAACAACAGCTCTTTAAATCTTGGTCACGGATCATAACAGTCTTAACTCCATTTATAACTGCAATCCAGAAGAGCTTAAACTGAACAAAACTAATAACGAATTAAACAAATGCAATATTTTGGATCTGGAAATTGAAATATTAAATTCAGGAGTCTCTATTGGCATTTACAATAAAAGAAGGGAATTTAATTTTAAAGCTATAACACTTTGTGATTTTCAGACTAACCTTCACTTTAGAATTATAAAAAATTCAATTTTTTCTCAAATTAATAGAATAAAAAGCATCTGTAACAACCTCTCAACTTTTGTTAAAGCTCTAGATAATTTAAAAATATTATAAAAGATAACGGCTACCCAAATAATTTCTTTAATATTAACAGCTTATTTAAAAAGGTTTGAACAGTTTTTTTTCCTTCTGGATATTGGTTGGAATTTTTTCCTAATAGATGGAGCTAGGTGTGCTAGCCTCCAATACATTTTTTTACACCTTTGCTCTCGTATTATTGGTTCGAATTTTTCTTCATTGATGGAGCCAGATGTGCTAGCCACTAATATTTTTTAATCTTTGTTTCTCGTTTTCAGTCGGCGTCCAATTCCTGCAACTAACTCGGCTGAGGATGAATTATTTTTTTACATTCTCAAGTTTTCTACCGGATATGTTTTAAAGGCTTTTATTATGCTTGTTTCTTTCCTTCCTTTTATTCTTCTCAAAGGGATTATTTCTTTTATTTCAATTGGACAGATTCAGAGCCACAGAGGGTATATTTTTTGACTTTGTAAGTCTTGCCCTCGACAGAAAATCTGTCCAAATTAGAACTCGTATGGTGGGTGGCTCTTTGATGAAGTCCGCCATTTGGGTTCTCATCCAATTTTTCCGTTTTGATTTTTTTCTTTGTTTTCTAATTTGTTTCTTTTATGTGTTTTGGCTATTTTATTATTGGGGAATTTTTGTTGTTTAATTCTTTAGTGATGGGTTGGTTAATTAAAGTAAAATGTATACTGCAATCACTGGATGCTGCTGCGTTTGGCGCGCAAAAAGGTGTATTGTTATCATCGTTGATTACTTATTCTGTTTCATATTTTTTCTAGTTTTTTTCTTTTTTAATGTTTTTTAATTTTTTAATTCTCTATTGTTTTTAACATTTTTTAATTTTCTATTGTTTGGTCATGGAGCTACGCATAAAATGTTCCCTTTACCTATGAAAAGGTAACCTATCTTCAATGATTGAATGAAAGAAGATTGAATCAATTAAAGCCTTTTCCATGACTCAGATTTTCTACATTTCACCTTTAATAAAGATGTTTCATTGATTTATATGTTACTGGGACTGGAAGCAAAGCTTAACTTGAAGACTGCCGTTTGGCAACAGCGTAGGCGACAAAGAAGAACCAAAACAGTTCGCTTCCGCAGGCTGTAACAGTTTCAGAAAACAGAAAGAACATTTCAAAAAAATTATTTTCCAGAAAGCATTTTGTTATGTGTACTAACCTGGGTTAATTCTTTTTATTTACTGTTCGTCTGCTTGTAAAAATATTATAATTCGTCCTTTTTTTCTTGGGAGACTTTGCTTCTAACAGTTGCACATTTTCACAAACGCCACTAAATATCTGTTGTTTTTATTTACTTAGAGAAAACTGCTTCGTTGCGTATGTTTTTTCAACTGTAGTTTCATACATGTGTGTTGTTGGCAGAGAGCAATAATTTGCACGTAGAAAGACAGCTTTGATAATTAATGTCATATCTGATTGACGTATTCATTTCTTACTAATAATTTTTCAAATAATACTTTATTAAAAGCATTTTAAGGCATTTAAATATATCTCAACCAGATCCTCAATATATCTCTAATTAAATAAATCTCTTAATTTTCAATTCGAAATCCTCTCATAGATCTCCATCCCAAAGATAGATATGACATCATATTGATTAAATGTTTAGACTCCACTATTTCTGATCTACTTTGATTAGATGGGCAGAAACAACATTTTAACTTATTACGGGTTACACACCTCCATCCATCCATTGCTCAAATCTTCAGTCAAAACATATTAAATTGCTCGATGGAAAAGCTCGGGCCACATATGTAGTATCCAATGCGCTTTGGATGTCGGTGAACTCTTTAACCCTCGTGAGCTTGCATTTCTCTCTCTAGGCTCTTACTAGCACACGGGGCAGATTTCCTCGAGACAGCACGAATTTTGCTCTCCGAACTGAAAGTACTTGCCATTCATTTCAACGGTCTAACCAAAGAAATGAAACTCGTGAACACTCGGAAAATTCGCTCGTGTGCTAAGGGCTTCACACGGATGACATTTCTTCGAGAGAGCACGATATTTTGCTCTCCAAAACCGGTTTTCTAGAACACATTATCGCTTCAAAATTGATCAGCTTCATCTGAATTGTGGCTAATAAAAATAAGCTGTGAATCTTTTTTACCCGGTTGTTAACTCTAGATTAACGGATTATCTGTGTATACTTTATTTCTTAGAGATCCGTCATATTGACGAGCAAAGGAAAATACATGTTTTCGTTTAAAAAATTTAACTTTAAAATAATATTTTATTTATAACAATGCCAGTAGAATACTACAAACTTTTACTATACATACGGCGCATTCAGTGCGTTTTTTGCAGACACATATTGTGAATGCATTTTCGGCAAACGTTCTTCTTACATTTATTGTAACATCTATTCGTTTCCCCTGTTCCAGCGAACGCGGCGTGCTGATATTGTGTTCAATGCCATTGAAAGATATCTCATTTGAATTATGATTTTTATTTAGTAACTACTTTCTGATTACTTTTACATTTGTTACCGGAGAAATAATTTCAAGAATAAAACTGGTTTATAAAACTAATTATTAACTATGAAAAAGCTTACTTGTCAATTCGATGAGTATCCTGAGAAATAGGTGTACATAATACAGAATTTTGAAATTACGTAGCCGAGGTTGGAAACAGATTTGAATATATCGTCGTCCCTAAGTCGTCCAAAATTTTCGATTTTGAGATATATATCATATCATCATTTCCAATTAATGCTTTGCAGCATCGTGAAATTCTCTAACTTTATTGAACTTCCGTTGCTGAATTACAGAGATGTCTGAATTTCACTGTATACATTCATATATTGTCTAGCAGAAATCACTACATCCACTTAATGATTTTTAGCAGATTTATTGTCGATGTACTTGAATCGGTAAAAGGACTGAATGGCTTATTAGTGATTACCTCTCACCTTTGAGGAAGATGATGATTGATTTCCATCTACAAACGGAGTGATACCACAAGAGTTTCATTCATGATATAAATCTCTCCCAAGTTTAAAAAATCCTGAGAATCTAAATCTGGAACTAAGCCAGAAAAGGGATTAAGAAAATGAAGTTGGTTTTACTTAGAAATAAAACAAAGATGTCACTAAAATAGATATCTGTTATTGCAATAATTATTTATTACAAAGATGTGATAAACACATTATGTCGTGAATAGTAAAGGCAACCTTAATGCAAAGTAGGCTGCAATATTAATATCAATTATAATTAATAATATATTTCATGTATTAACATTGTCGATGTATAACTTGTACTTATAAATCAAATTGAGATTGTAAACAAATGAGTTCGATTAAGTAATTATTACGGTTCAAAAGAAGTCATAGACGCAGTTTACATTTTGGCAGGTAAAAATCACTATTTCCACCAAAAAAAAACCCACTTTTGAAGGGCTACTGCAGCCGATTAGAAATTCTAGTTCAATATTTCATGATATAAATCAATTATCTAAACAACAATAAACCTGCTGTATGAGTTAGAAACCTGTAAAATAATTGTTACTTAGAAATCCATCAAACCGACGGGTCCCGCAAACCTAGCATTAAACAAGCAAAAATGAAGAACATAATCACCGCATGCTAACGCAGGATGCTATGTCAACTACTTGCTTCAATTCGAAGACTGATATCTTCTACGACAAAAGCAAACACTGCATCATGTATCATCAGTTCAAGATTCTTTGCTATGTATGCCCTTGTGTTCAATACATGAAAACTCATGCTCCAATCTGTCAACACTGGGGCTGATGGGATCTGAGAGGAACTGATGATTTCTACACTCCTCCTCTTCATCACGCTGTCGGAAGCGTTTTAAAACGCTTCCAATGCATGTGATGTGAGGAAAGATGGTTTCATTACTGTGAGAAAGTCACAAGAATGGTTAGGTTGGAAACAAACTGGGATTGTCAGTCGGCCTGATTTTCGCAAAAATTTACAAATTTTTCGTCCTGAAAATTTACAAAATGTTGTGTCAATTGCTTAAGTTCCTCTTACGAGAGTATATATGCAGTAAAAAATAATATCACCATAGTTCATACGAATTGTCATTAATACTACCTTAAAAGCTTCAAATCTTTTATTTTAAAGCAATATGAAAGCCAGGTAATTTATTAATATATCAAATAGAGATCTTAGATCTACCTAATCCATCTTTGTCATCCACTATATATAGTGGATGACAAAGTACATCTCAAATTAACATTTTAGTCATTGAATTTGGATTCCTTAAAAAAAATTATTCATGCTTAATTTAAATTTCGAGGATTTTTCCAGTTTTTCACTAAAGTTTTTACTCACCTGTATTCATTTTCTTGTACAGAACAGAACTTCAGATACAGAAGCCTGTTTTAGAATGTGTTTTTTTTTAATTTAATTTCTTTTTATATACATTTTCTATAACATTTTTAACAAATTTTCTAAAGGTCTTGATATTTTTAGCAAGGCCTTTGATGTTTTCAAGATTTAGTGTTTACAGCTTTTAAATTCTTTATACGCATGTCTTTTAGTGTTTTCAAGATTAAGTGTTAATAATATTTTAATTCCTTATATGTTTGTTATTTATTTTGTGTCATGCAGCACTGCAATTACTTACTGTAGGGTGCATTTTCTTTAAATAAATAAAGTGAATAATATGGTGAAAATAAAAAAATATAATAGATAATGAAAGGCTCTCATGTTATCCATGGTAAAAACAAGAAATAAAAGAAATTTGTGCTTTAGTTATTTGGTGAGTTTTCATAAGAAGAGTATCTTCTAAATACATTTAATACGCATTATATACGTACATATGCATAACCATAAAAATACACATACATAAGCAATCACAACTATCAACCAGTGAATCTGCTAATTTATATTCAATGACTAAATTACGAAATAAAATACATAATATGATATAATGAGTGTGAATAGAGAAGATAATTTGTTAACAGGACAAACTGAATCTTATCGTAACGTCAACATATCATTGATTAGAAATTTTAAAGATAACTTAATACTTGTGCCTCAATAAACTCAATATAAATATATTGGTCTAACTAATAATATTTTATGGAAAACTATTTGAAATTTAAAAGTACCGGAAATAACAGACACGATATGCCAACACTCCTGCATTTTTTCAAACTACTGGAAAATTAATAAACTTGTCATATTTTACAAGCCAGGTCAAAATGTAAATCGTATGAAAGAGACATCCTTAATTAATTTTTTGGCAGAGTCTTTTCTTTGGTAACCAGAAATTTTATCTCTTGATTATTTTTCAGCGACAAACTCTTTTTTTTAATTAATAGGCAACTAGTACTTTGAACTTTCAGATTAATGAAATCTGGATTAGCAAGTTTTTGTACTGTAGAACTCCTTTTAACAATTAGACTCGACTCCAAATCGGCAATCGAGGTCAAATAAATTTAATTCAGCAAAACGTACCACTGTTGGGAAAATTTGGAGTTTTGGTGGCGGAAGCCCTATAATTAACCAAGCTGCACCAAAACATATAGTACTAACGTATGCTCAGTAAAATTAAGAAAACATGTATAACTAAATTTCTTCCAAGATAATACGTAGTAAAAATAAATTCCGTCAAAACACTTAACATGTGTAAACGCGAATTGTGATAAAAGTTTCAAGAAAAAAAGAAAACGAAATAATCTAATAAGCAATACAAAAATGATGTTATCAAGAATGGAAAAACGGTGATATTTAAATACAACAGATAAGACAAATGGCTATTAAAAACATAAAATTATTTTGGTGTGGAACTTTTCCGACCAAGTCTTACATCTGTAGCGATGATAAATTAAAAAGTGCGCACGATAAGAATGAAATTAGATACCACCGTTTGATTATTTAATAGTTATTAAAAATAATTAAAAATTCAAATTTATTATAAAATTATTCATTAAAATTAATTAAATCAATATTTAATTACATTTTTAATGTACTTAAGGTATCTTTTATGTACTTTATTTTCCTTTGTTTATGCATACTTCAGCACAAAATATGGTAAAATGATTAATAGTCCTTGTTATCTATTTAATAGAATTTTGGAAATGATTCCATTTACAATAGCCGAATGCTGTGCTCTTCTTTACTCTTGATAATAAAATTCTCATAACAATGATATGCTAAAATACAGTCAATCCCGGTTAAGCGAACTAGGGGGGGGGAGTTTCGAATAACGATTTTTTCGCTTAACCTTCCAGCGGGCGCGCTTACGCAAATTTTACGATATATCGTGCATCGTATTACATATATTTAGTGTGTTGTTTTCCAAAAAAAATGCAACCTTTATTTATGTTATCTGTATTTATTAGCCTAATAGTAAACAAAGATTTTATTATAAAATAATTAAATATATAAAATAACGTTATAAATATGTAATACGATGCACAATTTAAGTATCTCTTGCAAACGCGCGTCCGCTGGAAGGGGATACACATCTATTACTATTTTGTATCGAATAACAATATGTAATTCTGAAATCTTTGCAGTGCAAAACGAATTCAAAACTCTCTTTGTAGGCTACACTTATGTTCTTTATTAAAGTTAACCCTCCGTCGGGGAATATGCGCCTGATAGGCACAGGTAAACAGTATCGTAATTAATATTGTAAAAACCATTAATTTTAACATTCTAAAATTAATCAATGACCTTCTTATGGAGGCTTAAAAGAAAAGAGTGGGGATACCATTGCAAGAAAGTCTCGCCTTCGCGATTATTTCCGTGCACTACAATACGGATTTTTGGATTTCCGATTTCAGAGGGATTTCGGATAACTCGAGTTCAGTCAACTGGGGTTTTACTGTAATAGGAAATTATTTCAATGAAACTTCACCTTCATATCCTTGTTATTTTTGCTTCAGAAATTAATTTTGTATCCTTGCCTGGCTTCTTAGCAGCACAGATGCATTTATATTAGGCAAAATATTTGGAATTGAGAAATGATCATTGGCATATCCCTGGTTGTAGTTATTTTTTTTCTCTTCTTAATTTCAGGGCATTTAACGCGTATTTCCGAATACCCATCAAACAGAAGAGTAGCTTTAAATTCTTCCACAAAAAGCAAAAGAAAATCTTTCTCTCTAAACCATCGCATAATTCATAATCAAATTCCCATCTTAATACTCATTACACACACACCAGTGCAATACCACTATCTGTGACATGAATCACCCAGCAATAACTTACCATTCCGTAGATTCGCCGGCAATTCACCATCCACTGCATAGTAAACAAATCCATAATTCACAATTTCCATCCACCCTTGCATCAGCTTCATGATCCGATGCTCTTTCGGCACCGAGTAACAAACTTTCGCTCTCGGTCCATTCCGCTGGCCATTGTGTGCGGGCAACTAGACAACAACGGACCCGTGACACATGGCGCTCGGTATCTGTGGTATTACGGCCGATTGTTCAGTCGACTTCTAAAAGGGAATGACTGACAACCGCGATAAAGCGTAAGGAAGATAATATGAATGGAGCATTGAAAGGGGAGGACAGAATCGGGGGCGTTGTAGATAGAGGAGGAATGACACAGTCACTCACATTCCCGGCCTTCCCTTGTCAACACATTTAGCCTGATATTATCTGAATGGTGGTGGGAGGAGAAAAGATTAGGTGTGGGGGAGAGAGATAATAAAGGACAGAAATTAGGGAAACGAATAAATCCTCTCAAGTAAAAGGATTTTTCCGCGTTTTGTGTTTATATGTAATACTAGTCGCCTTTGACGACCAGAGTTTTTGCCGGGAATATTGGCTGTGTTTAATTAAATCTCTTATGCATAACTTGATATTCATGGTTCTCTCGACAAAGTATCTTCAAAAATTGTTAAGATATTAAAGTCGTTTTATATCATCAACCTTACGCCTAGAGTTACAATAACATTTTTAGTTGAAATCCGGACAAGCCCCCGGGGGGAGGGGAGGAGTCTTGTGGGGTCATAGTATAAAATTCTAATAATTGAAAAGCTATTTATCAACAACACTCTTTGATAACACTAGCGCAAAGTTTGAGGATGTGAAAAAAAAATCAAGATTTCAGAATGCAAGGAAGATTTAATTTTTATCAATGTCTGGTAATTCTAAATTACAACAAAGGAAAATAGAATAAAACAAAACTACAAAAACTTTTAATTTTCAGTTTGAGCTGAGCCCTAGATAAGGAAGTTCACCATTTTTTTTTTTTTTTGGTGGATACTTTTTCGATGAGAATTTTGGAAAGGATAAAATGGAATGACGTCAACTTTTTCGAATATGTCTCCTATACGTTTCGAGATTACAGCCAAATCACTGGTGTAAATCCGGACCTCTTGAAGCTCCGGACGCTAACGTGGGCATGAGCTGAAATCTGGAATGTCCGGAAGAAATCCAGAGTACGCTAATTCTACTCACACCTGTTCAGTTTATTGTGTACATGAATCTCCTTAATGGAATCAAGTCACATGACGTCAAGTTCGCATGAAAAATGTAAATGTTCTTGTCATCTAAAAATTGCACGTTGTCTTAAACATTGTTATCACTGTACTCTCTTATTCCACATGTAAAATGCGCAGTTGATTAAAACATTAAAGTGGTGCGGCACATTTTACTTGAAATAAAATAAGAAAGAAAAATTCATTGCGACATTGCCAAAGAGTATGAAAAAGATAAACAGAATATTCATTCCCTAACTTTTAACAATGGAAAAGCACTCGGTTAAATATCTGTAGAAGCAATGAAAACGAATTCAATTATATTGCCACAATGACAAATATTGTTGCAAATAATGCATAAAAATATTTTTGAAAAATTGTTAAAAATCAGAGGGAAAAATACGTTAACAAAATTGGCATCCCTGAAAAGATAAATTTTCGAATGTTAAGTTGGTATAACAATCATTTTTTATGTTAATATTTTCGCAAATTATTACCAAAAAAACACCCACATTTCTTTTAACTAATTAAAATATCAAAGGAGCTCCAAGGTTCACATCCCCACCTGAGGTTCACATATATTTATGCCACTTTTAGTAACTCTATGTCAAATGGTCTGTCTTGTAGAATACACATTCCCATAGACAAATACACATTCGCTTTTATTATTAGTAGATGTTATTTTGAAGCCGACCAAAAGGGTGTAAGGTTGCTTTAAACAGAACTATCCCAGAACGCAGGGAAGCCCACGGGGAAAGAGTCCCGACGACCTCTAAGAAGAGACGCATAACTATCTATGTATTACTATTACTACAGTTATTCTCACTATTTTTGATTATAGATTCTGAAGAAGTTTAGAGAAAACAGCCCTATGAGAGCTTCCACAACCTCTATATTTTTCTCCACGACCTCGTCTGTATTCTCCTCCCATTAAGAAGTTCTGCTAAGGATAATGAATAAATTTTTTAAAAATTAAGAAAACGTGAAATAAATTTTAAGATGTAAATTAATGTCTGACTTGCTTAGTAATCTCCAAAAATTTCTGTGCGTGTATAATGGTATAACAAATCTATCGTAAAAGACACCCGATTGAGAGACTGAAACTGAAAGGAGACACTACATAAGTCTAAATTTGAAATATAAATTTAGATATGCGGAAAATGGTGTTGAGCGAAATGAGTTTTTGTCTGGAGTTACAACAAATAAACAGCTAGGGATGGCGGTTATTGCAAAAACCTACACCTCCGGGGCGCCATTGATCTAAAGGCACTTACAACTTTATTATATTAATTTTATTTTAATTTTGTACCCAAAATAATTAATTTTAATTTTAGATTTGGAAATGTGCCAAATTGTAAGACCTTCTTCAGAGAACGGGTTTTTTTCTCCTCAATTATCTTATTAGGTACGTACGTGTTTTCTTTGGGACATACGCTCTCACATTCCTACCATATTAGCACAAGATATTTTACGATATCCACATAATGTTGCTACGGTATTCTCAATGCCGTACATCATCGAAAGATATCGGGTAAATATTGTAGAGCATCTTGTGCTAATAGGATAGTCACAGTTCTGATGGGGCGCCAAAAGAACTCTATACCAGGGCGCTCAAATTTGTTATGACGGTCCTGTAAAAAATGCAACGGATCTCAATGACGCTGAAAGGGTGAAAATCGCGAACAGGAATCTGCAAAGGGTGATGGGGAAGAAGCAAAGAAATTAGCACAGAAAGTATTTATTGAACGGAATAGGTACAAAACAACTTGTAATACATAGAACAAACAAAATTGTTACAATAGTTGTTCAAAGTAGGGTCCGCGGAAGTAACTGCATTGGGCACAACGACACACGTAAAAACGACTAACGGAGACGCTCGAAAATTTCGGGATCTCCTGGATTTTCTACTCCAACGGTCACGATCCTCGTTATCAGATCTTCCCGTGTCTGCACTGGTGTCTCATAAACGAATGAAATCAAGTGACTCCAGAAGAAGTCCAATGCTGACGACTTCCAACCTGAAAAACAGATATTAGACTTTTCAATTCATTCTTATTTCATTTCTCATTCTTTTAATGGCGGCGATTTGTACGGCACTATTTTTATCTTTTATTATTATTATTATTATTTATTATTATTTTTCATCTTATGAGATTATCATACTATGTTTTTGGCATGGATACGTCGTTATATCTTATTAATTTTGTTAAAACATGCGTGTTAAAACAAAGGTTAACAAAAACTCTCCTCAGGATAATAAATTGCCCTTTTCAAGGTAAACTCTTGAATTAAATATTCGAGAGATGATAAGAAACAGGTATTGTTTGTTTTGAATCTTGGATCGGGAATTCGTGAAAAAATGGTAGCGATTGTATCTGCAATTGCTTACGCATCCATGTAGACGAAATATGCGAGAGTGTCTAGAACACAGCCTACTTCATTTTTTTTTTGGTTTCGTTTTTGTCTCTGTAACTTCGATGGCTTCTGCTTACGACTGCTTGAAAGAGGCGAAAATAGAGTCGTACATCATTCAATCGAAGCAAGTGAAGCAATGCTTCAGTAACCAGTTTGTTTCCGAAATGTAGTCTAGTTGTGTGTTGCGATTTTCTTTTCTCTCGAAAAATTTAAAATGAAGCACGATTCCGTTTACTTTATCGTTACGCACCAATCTCCTTTTAGTCTGAATGGACAATAAGAGAATAAGGTTAAAGGAATGTGATAAAGCAGGTTTCATAGTGAATCGAGTTTCCTTTCAGTATTTCTGTCTTTCCAGCCGGTTTGCGATGTACAAAATACATGTTAAAAAGAAAAATATATATCGCGCATTTAGTGTAATATTCTTAAGCTTTAGCGCGCTGTTGGCTCCGCTAAGGGGGCATTGATTTGCATGCATACTTTACCCTCAAAACGCATATAATACATTTTTCATTCAAACAATTTAGGCAGGATTTTACTGAGATCGTTAGTACTTGTTTTGGTTTCTAATGAAAGTATATGGAAAGTAACATGCACAGTACATGTATGTAAAATACGTACCTAATTAGTTTTTGGAGCGCTAGTGTTAATAAAGTCCATGTGATATTCTTAAAATTTTTAAAATTTTGACACACTGTTATTCTTTTAATCTTGAGCAAATAATTCTTTAATTTGAGTACATCTTTAATGAACTGGCAAACGCTCTCATTAAAAATCCAACAGAAATTAAGCATCATAGGAACAGTTTCTCAACCGAGCAGCATAAAATATTATACATTTTGAAGTTATACATTTTTGAAGAATTAAATTCAACAGATAAGTCGACGAATGCTTTCTACAAATAAATATAGATTTTTGTAAAACAAAAGGTCAGGTTTTGAAGTATAAATAAAACAATATACCACTCTCACAACCAAAAGTATCATTTCTCTCTATTAGAAATAGAAATACGTTAATTGTTGGAAAGAATGTTATTCATAGATACAACTAGATACTCAAGATTTATTAATTCACTAATGTGTCAAACATTTCCTACTTTTTATTGAAATCTAGCATTTGTAACTAATGAATTAATAACTTATTAATATATTCATTAATAATATAATTAGATTTTATGATAACTTTAATTAAAAATGATGATTTATAATCAGAATCAGAAGTTTCTTTAAATTCATACGAAGTGTCAAAAGCGATTTCTTTTAAAATATTCTTTCACAGTTCAACCGTAAAGACAGAAAAATAATTCTAAGAAAATATAAAGTGATATCATAATAGTATATAGAACTTAATAATTTCAGACAATTTTAAAGGAATTCCGATGTTTTATTTTATTATTTTTTGAACATCTTAGTTTCAACTGTATCATAGAAAGTTTTTTATCAGTGAAAAAAAAACCACCACACCTTCTTTTAAACATGGACGCCGCTACGTTCCTTTTCATAAAGAGGAATTCGAATAATACAGGACGATGAAAAATGATAAGAGGTTTGTACAAAGGGAAGTTAAATAAAAGAAAATTACTATCTTCAACCAAGTGAGTATATTTCGTGCTAAACTTTTTATAGTCCTAGAAATTTTTTTTTTCTTCTTAAAAATATACGTTTCTCCTCTCTAAGCAGTGATAAACATATCCCTCGAGAAATACGATTTAGAAGGTGCGAGTACATTAAACAACTAAAACAGACAATTGTGAAATAATAAAGGGCTGTTTTACGACGACAAAACAATAAATTAATAACGTATTCAGGATTCGAGACATAAAGATTAGCAAGCTGAGTTTAGAAAAAGCGGGATAGAAATAAGGAAGAAAATCCAAAATGATACAGTATAAAACGCGAAAAAAAGTTAATCGATCTGAAATTTCTTAGAACAAGTGCCATAAAAAGGTGCTATTTTTTTCTCTGTGTGTGTATCTAAAATCAATCACGCACTAAGAGATATTTATGTTTAAAAAATGAAATTTGCAAAGAGAAATGGCAGTTTCATTCTTTCAGGAATGCTTTAATGCAGGGTCCTCTAAACTTTTCACTTTTTGGTATACAAAGTATAGAAAAATAAATATTGCAATCTTCAAAAAATTTCACCTTGATATTTTGATGAATTTCTTCGTTTTACTCCACCCTCAGTCTGAAAAAACATTTTTGGAATTATGTCTATCGTGTCTGTGAACATGATACCTCAAAAATTGAACGATCTAGTGCAGAGGTTCCCAACCTGTGGTACGCGTACCCCCAGGGGTACGTGAGGGATTAGTTGGGGGTACGCGAAATCAAAGTTGGTAGTGGCGAAAACGAGGAAACAAAGTTACAGGATTTTGTTTCACCAAGTGAATACATGCTATTAAACAACTATACCACTTGAATAGCTGATTTCTACGACGTGTAACTTTTAGCTGTACTTATGTTAATCCGAAACTATTATAATACTGCTTTCATTTCTTTGCAATTGAACTGATACGACAGTTAGGATGGAATGAAATGTGAAACCAAAAATAAGTCCTGCAAATGTTATTATTTCGTGTCATTTGACTCTTAAGCTGACCTAAGTCCTTAACATTAAACATAACATTATTTATAAAGACTTCTTTGCATAGATATGACTATGTTGGATATGACAGTAGGGAATACGAGAAAATAAAAATATTAATCAAGGGGTACGCGAGGGAAAAAAGATTGGGAACCTCTGATCTAGTGGGACAAAATTTGTTAAGTATCTATTACATCAAAATTGTAGATCTGGATTAAAATTTGGACGGAATCCATCAAAGACAAGTCTGTCTGTCTGTCTGTATGCATATGATCGTTTTAACTTATGAACGCAAAAAGTTAAAAACATGAATCTCATTACGTGATTTTAAACCAAAATTTTAGATCTGTGCCGAATTGCCATGTGCATACATATGAATTCGATAGCTCAAAAAAGCAATGAACTTGACAAATGAAATTTTGTTTGTGGATTAGAGACCAAAATTGTAGATTTGGATCATATTTTGAGCCCATTCGGTCAACATGAACAGGCCAAAATACACATTTGATTCACTTCATAACACTCTGAAGCTAAAGTGCCATATTGAGGAAGAAGAAATTCGAGGTGAGAAAACTTTCGTTATCTCTGCTCCCACTTATGAGAAGATTTCAGCTACAAATATATTTCGAGACTCCATATAAGAAACGAAAATCTTATATTAGTAGGAAAGCAAAAGAAAAAACAGAAAAAATAAATGTGTCCATTTGTAAAATCTATATATTAATACGTGAAGAAAAAATCTTTGTACCTCTTTTTAAGCACATTGCGCGCACGGAGGAGTGTGAGATTTGGCATACTTAAAGGTCATATGGAGAAGGAGTGCAGAAAGATAAAATTTATGTATAATATGTGTTACAACTACATTAAATTAAATAAAATAAAACATTCATTGTTTACGTTCTTACACTGTAAAAAAATAGCGGAGTAAATGCGGAGTGGATGATTTGTAATTGATTTAATCCCCCCGCAGTGAAATCCAAGCCAAGAGGAAGTTTATTTAGATTATTTATAAAAAAAACTTTTCTGAGTGAAATACAAAATGCGGATGATTTAAATTTGTCAATGTCAAACACATAGAAGTCTGTGGTCAGCAGTCGGATAATATTTAATTTTTTAACCGACCGTTTTTTTTTGTTTCAATAAAAAATATATAAAAAAATACGAAGCACGTATTCTTTATTTCATTTTTTGAATTAATTTTTTATTTAAATTTTATATAATTGAAAAAGATAGGCAAATTAACTGGGTAGCCTTGGCGAAACCTGGCCAGTATAGCAATAAAAAAACCCGCAAGGAAATGCCGAAAAACGCTTTATTGTTTTTTAAATATGACCTACCCAAGCTATACCTAATTTTTCCTATCGTTCCTATTTGTCAAATAATTCGAAAATTAGTGCATAATGACGTATTTGTACACTCTGGCAGCTGACGGAATAGCACAAAATTCAAAAAAATTATATGCAATGATTATAGAGGTATACTCTTTGACAAAAGAACCTCAATAACGTTCAAACTTAAAAATTTAATGAATTACGGTCGAATTTCGACAGCTGGGCGACCTCTAGTTTTAATTAAACGTTACAAAAATTAAGATAGATTTCTATATTGATTTCGCTTACTCATGTTGAAGATTCTGGCAGGAAAATTCATTATCAGTGTTTTCGCGACCCTAAAGTACAGATGCGATCTCACTTTGGGGCTTGCACTAAAGTGACATGATTATCTGAGCTTCAGTCCGGGAGGCTGGCTAGGGGATATTGGGAAAAAAAAGCAAACAAATAAAATGAAGATTCAGAAACAACGAAAGAGTTATATTACTATTTTTCCTTCAGGATAATTCGTCCATATTGGTCATATTAGGGCAGAGGTTCCCAACCTGTGGTACGCGTACCCCTGGGGTACGCGAAGGACCAGTTGGGGGTACGCGAAATCAAAGGGATTAAAAATTAAAGAATTTTGTTTCCTCAACTTCGTGTAAAAAGTAAAAGTAAATGTTGTACAAGTCCTGAAGCCTACTCTCGAAATAAGACAAAAGAAAGAGAAAGGAAACCTGGTAATTGATTGATATATGGCTTTCAAGGCTCCAGATTATTTATCTGTCTTCATTTGAATCCAATTTGATAAAACTCAGTTCCATGCGACAAGCTCAAAAATCGCGTTGAAATTTTCTTCCACTTGAGCTGTTGATTATTACGAAGAGAAATTTTTAGCCATCCTTATAAGTTAATGCGGAATCATTGCAATACTAGTTTCATTAGTTTTGACGTTGAACTAACACTATTGTTTAAGTGGAATAAAATGTAAAATCAAAAATAAGCCTTGTAAATGTTATTAATTCGAGTTATTTGACTCTTAAGCTTGGCTGAGCCCTTAAGGTTATTTTTAAAAACTTATTTGCATTGACGGATGGTTGGGTGGAGGGGATGGATATGGTAATTGGAGGTACTCGAAAATAAAAAAAAAGACTTATCAAGAGGTACGCGAGGGAAAAATTTTGGGAACCCCTGTATTAGGGTGATAAATAAGTGCAGTAAAAGTTGGGAAGGAGACTTCAACAAAAGCTAACTTTAAAAAAATCAATTTAGTTCATTTTTTTAATATGAACTACATATTGATAAGTAAGAATCTAGACAATTTGAGACATTTCATTCCAATGGAAGATTTTCATTCCGAAGAAAAAAGTCAAAAATCCGAAGTCTCCCGGCTAATTCGAGATGTCTGGTTACTTAATATATATAGCAAAAGTTGGGAATTCAAAATTAACTCATTTATCTAAAATCCCGAAAATTAATATAAGCTATTTTCTAATAAATTCGGGATTAATCCGGAACACTTTTCCGTCCGGGACTAACATTAAAAATACGGGACTGTCCCTTCTAATCTGGGACTTCTGGCCACCTTAGTAGAGTTGTCCGTTTCAGAGGCCTTGTCAGGGCCGGATTAACCCCTATAGGGGCCCATAGACAACGTAAGTCTCGGGGCCCCCGCCCCAACTTCCAGAATCAGATATTTTTTATTCATTTAAATTTAATCTCTATTTAAGCAGTTTTTCAGTAACAAATTATTAAGACAAACTGCAATAACAAAACATTTTTTTTTTCTTTTTGCACGTCATCCTAAAAAAAAATGGTTTGGTATCTAGAGTATAAAAGATTAAAATTTAAAAGTAATTTGAAATAAATGGTTAAAAAAATTACAAAACTTTTTAACACAATTTGTAATACAAAATTTAGCAGAACTGTTAAATTGTGACACATTGATCTGATAAAGAATTTGAAAATGAAGTTCCAAAAATAACGTTCTGAAATGTAAACGATACTTCATTTTAATTTCAGTAAAGCCGAATACACAGCTCTTATAAATCAAATGAAAGCCCTGAAAGTAATTAAAAAAAGTAATAATAATCTCGGGGCCCCTGAAAGTTGCGGGGTCAATAAGCAGTTGCCTACTTTGCCTATTTAGTAATCCGGCCCTTGTTATAATGTCTTGCTTTTACTATATGAACTGTAGTAGCTGCATTAACAGTATTTAAAGTACAAAGAGTCATTTATTTTCGAAGCCTAAACATAGAAGTTATTTTGTATACTACTTTAACGTAGCAAAAGTGAAATTTTCAGAGTTGTGTATGAATCTTCGTCAACGTTCTGCTGATTCGTGTGTATATGAACGCGATAACTCAAACGAGCCAAATAAATGAAATTTGATATGTGGTCTGGATAGCTAAATTGTATATATATCTGTTTCACAAAATTTGGGTCAAAACGTACATAATATGAAAGTAACGAGAAAGACGAGAGAACATTCCCGCTGTTTTTTTTTTTCAGTTTGTTTTTTTAAAATAAAAATCATACATCGCATCTTTTTCTTTTAACGAAGTTGCCAAAACTCTGAAGAGTTAGTAACGCACCAGTTTCAGCGGAAACTTACGATAAACTTCACCACCTTCAGTGATCCAATAAACTGTTTGAAAATCAAAAGATTTCTTGTAACCTAGTCGCGAATTTACGCAGACGTCTCCCGTCCTGGTTAGATAAACCTGGAATCAATTCCTCGCTATTTGTAGACGAACCCGAACCCCCTTCCCCAGACTTTTTCCGTTCCGGGAGGTGGGGGAAAGGGGCTTCATTCACCCTTCACAGGATAGTTGGTCGTCGGTTCCCTTCCTTATCTATGTCGGTGCGGCGATAGCAGAGAAAATGATGAGGAGGGGTTACGCCGTTCATAAAACCAGACAGTCAAATAAAATACAGCAGAAGCTGCAAAACATTTGCACTATCAGCTTCAGACTCCATCGACTTGCGGTGGGTCGAATTTGTTGCGGAACAAATAGTGTGCCCAAGAACTAGTGATAAATGGCGTGATTTATTGAATTTGAGATTAAGCGGCAGACATGGCACGTGGGACACCGCCACTAAGTAACGGATATTTAGCCTCAAAACGAGTTTGGAACTTACGGGAGGGGGGATGAATGTGTTCTTAAAAGAAAGTGTTTAAAAAAAGCTTTGGGGCGTTCAAATAAAATTAAATGGATGCAGTGGTATGTTAGAACAGATAGCATTTTTTTTTCTTCATTTTTTACAAATACTAGGTGCACCTAAATTATTGTCGGGGTTTCCGTACCTCACAACTTTTCGAATAAAAAACATGGCGGAAAAAAACGACTATGAAATCGAAAAGTTACTCAAAAACTTTTTATGTGATAACACTTTGGTCGTAATGCCGTTGCATTGCGGGCAATTATAACATCATAATTAAAAATGGCGCATGCACAAAAAAAAGTAGTGTGGATGTCCCAATTTTTCGATGCAAAATCTATCACCACTACAGAGTATCATTCTAGGATTACGTACCAGAATGATTCTCCTTCAGAAAATTCTAACCGGCTTTGATTAAAGCGATTTCAGGATACGGGCAAAATCCTGCTCCACAAAGGAAAGAGCATGATGACCGGACACACCAGAAGAAGTTGTTGATCATATTTTCTCAGCAGTGGCATACCGAAGGTAGTGGCGCCCTGTTCGTAATATGCGTTTTTCGCCCCCAGTGGTCATTAGTGGCTTAACAAGAGCACATGGATACCGGGGTATGAAGTTATTGCCATCTCCTCACCATATTTGTCTTTAACCCTGGGACGGTAACGTTACCTCGCAGACTTTGAATGGGAAAAAGAGTTAATTTGTCTCAACGTTACCGTTCCAGGGTTAAAAAATGAGATGAAGGCGCTAATATTTTGTCTTCGAGGCGCTTGGAACATCTATCCACTCTCTCCACGCCACTGACTTTCAGCTCCCAAAAATCAATCACACAAGAAACTTTGCAGTTATATATGCGACATACGACTGTATGGAAGATCTGCATAATTGCCTTCCTCCACATGCTTATAAAGGGCAAATTGAATTAACAACTTAAGGATAAACTGTGCCATTGTCAACTCGAGAAATTTTAGCTGTAATTGAAGAAAACTATTAAAATTGAAGTCAAAGATATTGTTTAAAAGACTTCTGTGACCACTTTATGAACTGAAGTTCAGAACTGATACTGCGATCCAAACACCTCAAATGCCGAAAAGCATTTGGAGGAATTGATGCACATGCTGGTAATATGTGGCATGAAAAGCAGCCAAGGAAAACTTTTCAGCTTTATTTATAATTATTTTAATTTTTTCATTTTTGCGTCATGCTTATCATCTGAAAGTTATAAGGTGCGAAAACCCTGACAATAATTTGTGTACACTCTGCATTCATCCATAGATTGTTTTCGAACAAGAAGGAATGTATTTCATTTTTACATATTCTAACTGAATATACAAAGTGCAGCAATAAAACGAGCGAATTTTAAAATGTAAAAGAAGATTTTAAAAAAAATTTTCATAGAAACACGAGACAAATTCAAAATGAAAGACTGACCCTTGTAATTTGTGATGACTGTCTAGAACTCGCAGTTATCCCAAACACCTAAATGTATGACCACAAAATTCTCGATTACTTCAAAATGGTACTTTTACATAGGCTTGCTATAATCTACGGTGTGCGCACGCTCTCTTCACCTTCATCAGTCTTCCACAAAATGTTATGCATTTTCTCGAAATAATCTATTCACACTTTGATTTCATGAGTAAACTGGAAATAGATTCTAATGAGCGAGAGTTATGCAGATTGCGTAGGAACATAACTGGAGATGATTTAATAAAAAATCCTTGACAGCAAATACGTATAGTTCACCAGTACAGGATGTCATCTCGATTAAATTTGGTTGATTATTTTCAAATACCATTAAACACTTATCACTTCATTAAATACTTCATGCAGACATGATTTAATATCCCACCTGGAAGAAAAAACATTGATGTCAAAAAAATACTTCCAGCGGCGGCGATTGGATAGAAAAAGTGAGGGGGCAAAAAATTTATAGACATCTAAAATACACAGGAGTATAGGGGAGACGATAAAATTTAAAAAATTAGCTAGTTTTCCCGACCACTATTTTTTTTTATTGCCCACGCCGACTCTACTTACCAAAAGGATCTACAGCATGTGACGAATCGGCGGGAAGAAAAATTTCAATAGAAATATTAAAGTAATACAGTACAAAATAATAGAATACAATAAAATACAAAGAATTAGATAATACAATACAAAATATGTAAGTAAAATAATACAATAAAAGTAATACAATACAAAATATGTAAGTAAAATAATGCAATAAAAGTAATACAATACAAAATACAAATGCGAATATAAATATAATAAAATACAAATAGCAAACATAATAAGTTTCTATAAACATAAATAATAAATAAATATAAATAAGCTTAATAAATAAAGAAACATACATAAAATAAACAAGAAATGAAAATTTTATAAAATCTAATAAATAGTTTTAAAAGAAAACTAAGTCTGAGATATAATTTAGAGAAGAGAGACAGGAAAAAAGAATCTAAAAAAAACAACTTTGAAAAAGAAGAGAAACAACAACAAAACAATTTCTCTAACACAATGTAGTGGCAAAAACCGATACAAAAAACCCGAATTCTGTGACACAATTTAGAAGAAGAAAAAGAAAGAAAGTCAGGTCTGCTCATGATACTGTTGGGAAAGTCTATTGCATATGTTATCACTTATAAGGAATATCTCCCGAATCCCTGCATTTTTGTTAAAGAGTAAAAATTTAAACCGCTCTCTTTTAAAAGTATTTGATGATTTTTTCAGACGATACCTTTCTGTGTGGATGCAATCTAAAACATAGTGATCTGTATCCCCAATTTTACTACAGATACAAAGTGGTGAATTGAGGATTTTGAAACGATTAAGATAGTAAGGAAATAGTCCATGCCCAGTTAGGAAATATATGAAAAATTTATTTTGAATTAAAATTTCTGTATCTACATGTTCAACAAACCCTCTAATACGTCTCCCTGATTCGGAGTCATCATTAAGCCAATATTTTCCCCATTCTTTTATGACATGTCTTTTAATTTTGAATTTAACATAAAAATAGGGATCAGAGAAATCCATTTCATCACCTGAAGTGGTCGCTATTTTGGTTTTTCTACTATTTGGATTGGCTACTATTGCTTTTTTGTAATTCTTAGTTTTAGGCAGCTAAAATGAAATAAAAAATTTAATTCCCCCCCCCAAAAAAGTAGGGGCGAGACTGCCCCTCCCCTCCGCCCCGACTCTCCGCCACTGGATGAGATAGTCCTTTCTTTCTCCCTCTCAGAAGTTTTAATTTTGAGGGTAGGAAAATCGCCTGTTTTGCTCCTGCACAGTACAAAAATAAAATTATAAATAACGAAATATACCCAATCATCAATAATTATTGACCAAACAAAGATTTAAACACGTAATTATGTTGATAAACAATATTAAAGATTTTATATTTTGAACCTTTCTCAGGTCGTGGGAAGTATACTTATCGCCAAATTCATTAATTTTGAAATTTACATGATAAGCTATTTTGCCACATCTGATTAGAGCTGCTATCTCTTAATAACTTCAGGAACCACCAAAAGCACCGATAACCACTTTCACCACATAATGCGCTTTTAACAATCAAATTAATTATTATGATAATTAGTCTTTGAGATAGTAGCACCAATAGCTAAAGCTGGAAAAAAAGTTTACGAAATTTATCGACAAATTTTTCGACGAAATTCAAACCTAGATGTTTCACATCCTTATCACAAACCATAATAAATTGTCTTTATTTGTTAATTAATTATTAATTTATCAAATTAATTTATTCTAATAAGCTAAATAAATTTCTTTTCTAAATTCAATCTCAATCCAAAAAAATATTTTAACTCACTATTACTAGAAAAAAAACGTGAATTTAAAGGGGTAAATGATTTTTTTATTTCACATCTTGATAAGAGATGTATTAAAGGAATTTTTCGCCGACTCGCTAAGATTTAATTAAGAAGGAAACTTTATATATAATTAATTTAAAACGAAAGGAGAGTAACTGAGAGATTGATTTCAAGGTTACTGAAATATTGAACAAGTCTTGTGTTACTAGAAACCTAATGTAATTGATTTTTCTTTTAAGCGTTTGATGTCCATTTATCATTTTAGTGGTATTACTTTCCAAATAAAAGATCCTGGCTGTGACATATAATAGATAGCTGAAGTATTTTGGACATACATTTCATTTCACATAAATATTTTTTCTTAGCATTTGCTTTAAAGTTAATTTTTATTTTGATACTTGTATTCAAGTTTGAAAAAAGTGGTGCTTTCTGTTGGAACAAGTAATTTACTTTAGTGTGTTTGACTACAATAGTAATTTCCACTTGTCGAATTAAATTCGTTACAACGGAATACAGCTAAAAGTCTCGCTATTTCGAATTTATGGATAAGGCCACCTGACCGTAAGGTTACAACAACTGCACATTACTTTTTTATAAAAGAAAAGCTTTTCTTAAGTCAAATTTGTAAAATATCGCATGTAACTGATTTTGATTAAAAGAAATGCAAAATTTAAAAACATAATAAAACAAGAAGTGATTTGGTAACAATAATTCTCTTTTTTTCTTCAGCTCCCTTTTCCATAGAATATTAAATTAAAAACAGCAGCTGATAATTAAAAGTCTTGGCAAATATTCGTAATCGAGACGATTTAATATATTTTATATTCTAATATTTGTATTTCATTCCATGTAATATATTTACTATTCACACAAAGATAATTACAAAGAAGTCAATTACTGAAGTAATAATTTACTGACTAATAATTACTGAAGCCAAGTGTACTAGAACATGAAAAGTTCCCACACACAATATATGCGTAACAAAAAAAAAGTGACTTCACTTGACTCTCCTCAAAGAAAGGTAGACCGCGCCTGTAAATCTCAGACAAATATCGATTTAAGAAAAGGTCTATTTATTAACATCTCTTATATATTTGTCCAGAGAAATCGTTAACGCTGAGGAATGTGGGCTACGTGCCAAAAGAGATTCTTTCCAGACGGCAACAAAGAAATTCAGACAGCTTTTTTTAGCGGTTTCCTGCTTTTTTTTACTTATTTATGCTGATTCATCCACGCGAAGCAAATCCATCGCGGAACTCTGTTAATATCAAATAGATGTTAATGCTGTTCAGCAACGGATTCCGAGACTACCACTTTTGGACGATTTTACACCGGAAAGGGGTGTCAGGCAATGAGTCATATGAGCGCATTTCCGGAGTTCTTTGTTAGATTGCGCTCAGTGAAATGTAAACATCACCCTTCCATTCTGCTCTTTTCCCCCTATTTTGATGAAAATAACGCCGCCCGAATCGTTGCTAAACTGGAATTAGTTTATTTTTCCATTTATCGAATATTTTTTTTTGTTGGATTATGAAGTATAGGTCATTTACTTTCTTTTTTATTTAATTCATCCTCCGTAAAAAGAAATCTGTTATTGTTTTATCAGTTCTGTTTTTCATGCTGTTTTTATTTTTTAAGCAACTTTTATTTTTCATGCTGTTTTTATTTTTTAAGCAAATTTTATTTTTTAAAGCTTTGTTTACAAATTAGTATACACACCATGGGTACTGTTTGGATTCGGAATTATGACAGGGTTTTTTTTTTTATTTTGTAAGCACTCTGCCAATTTGCATGAGATTTTTTACTACAACTTTCGTTAATAAATCTGTGACTATCAGATCTGTTATATCGTTGTGAAGCTGAAAGCCCGTCTTAAACGTGCACAACTCTTCTAGTACTTTATGCTGTTGCAATGAAATAAATGAAGATTTTTCTGATTTTAAACATAATGGTAGTATTCAGTTGGCTTGAAGACATTTTCTTCTTAGTCGAAACACGTGTTCAACTTTCTATTACGCACGATTGCCAGCGGTGACGGCTCGTCCATTAGGGATGCAGAGCTGTAGCACCCCTTGAAATTATTTTTAAAGTTTTTTTTTAAAATTATTTATCTTATTTCTCCATACTGAAGAATCCGATCAACATCGAAAATGAAATAATAAAAATAATAATGAAAAAGAAGACTGAAAATGAATCAATAAGTAGGATACATACAAGCTGGAGCTGCTCAGAAACAGCCCTCGGAAGATCAAAATTCGCTCACTGTTCAGAAGCTAAGCAACGCTTCTGAAGACGAAACCTAAGTTTCCTCTCTTTGAGTTAGGCGGTGGCTGGAGAAGCACTCTCTGTAATACTTGGCGCACGGTCAACTGTGAGGTGCTTCGTTGTTTCTCCCTCTCACACGAGGGTGGCCTTCGTTTTCTTGATTTATGTTTCTTTGCTTTGTTCTCGTTCAATACTATTTGGTTATAGTTTCTTTTACAGTTTGCCCCGAAGGAAATTCATCTGTTTTAATACGCATTCGCAATTTTTTATTAGAAGTTACTCATTAAAACCAGCGGGAGTGGTGTCCCATGAACTTTCTCAAATACGCCCTAACATGGGTTTGTAAAAAATACGCCAAGCGTAAGTAACATGTGCCATTCCCTAACACAGATGGGGAAAAACGCGCCAAGTGTTCGGCCCTCTTTTTTTGCTTAATAGAATGGTGAAGAAACCGAATATGCAATTTGAGCGCCTTTTTTTTAACTGATTGAAACCAAAATTGGACACAGATCTGCAATTAAGTTTAGAAGACCACATACCAATTTTAATTTATATAAGTCATTCCGTTTAGGAGTTATCGTGTTCGCAATCATGCGATTACTGTTCTACCGCCACGAGAAACACCAGACGTGCCGTTGGCGGTAGTTATGGAAACGGGATATTCCTCTGCATTTTGGGGGTGAATGGAAAAGGCTTTGTTTCATTTGGCGCAGATAGAACCGGCGGAAGTCTCATTTCGCTTCGTGCTTTGGTCGAAAACGAATTTCTCGCCTAACGAAGTGCGCTTAGTTTGCCAAATGTTGCTGTTGATTTTGTACCTGTTTCCCTCCTTTCTTCAACTCGTCTACTTGAGGCAACCCTGTTCAGGGTTTTTCTCGTGGCGGTAGAACAGTATACAGACCGACAGACAGTCAACCCTTTGACGGATTTGGTCCAAAATTTGATACGAGCCTACATTCCTCATGATAAAACTGTGTACGAAATTTTATCTATCTAGTCATTTAAATTTTTGAATTATCGTTTTCATTTGAAACGGGCAGACTTCCCGTGAATGGATTTCGTCCAAAATCTGATAGAAATATATTAATTTTGTGTAAAGCCCAAATACCAAATTTCGTCCCTCTAGCTCTAACCGTTTTTGAGTTATCGTTTTCACAGACACACATAATTCCAAAATTGTGTTTTTCGGACTCAGGGAGATCTTAAACGTGGAGATTAACCAAAATCTCGAATTCGAATATTTGAATTTTTTGACGATTACAATACTTTCTCTTTGCATATTTCGTATATGAGAAAATAAAAACATGCGTCGATAAATTTCTTAAATATAATTCAGATAATTGCAACTAAAATGTTTGGGCTGTTTAGGAGTAAAGCCATTTTTTAAAATTCTATTTTAATTGTGTTATCTAGAGGGGTTCTTTTTAGCAGCACTGCTTGTTTCTGAGCTGATGAGCAGCCAACAATACAATCTTTCTCCTAGCACAAATATGCATAAGTCAGTCTGAAGACAGTACAACCAGTGACTGACCTTGACCTGGTAATCTAAAAAATGTGGATGAGATAAAAAGCAGCAATTGAACGGCAAGTTGACTGACAATCAGCCACCTAACTCTTCACAGGGAAAAGATTCCATATTTGGATAATCGCACAGTGGTTCATATCGCTCATTTAGCACGCCAAAGCACAAAAATTTCACATCATAAAATCTAAAATCACCTCCAATGATGGTGCATGAATGTTTATATTCCAGACATGCTAAATCATCACAAATAAATTTGGCATCAATTATTCGGTGTTTCTCTCTATTGCGTCGTCAAAATGAAGAGTTTTGCAGTTGCACTGCTCTACTCAGCTACTCCGATTAGAATAGCTCTCGTTAAACAAAATTTAGTTTTAGGGATTTGCTTTCAGCTGAACTTTTTTTTTTCTGTCAGTATGGAAGAAAAAGGTATGTATTTGATATTTTATTTCATTTCAACTTCATTCGATGCATTATTTTCCATGAAAATTGAAACAATATTAGGCTTTAAGAATGGAAATTTGTTTAAAAAAATGTTTATCATCTTAGACTGCATCTTATTCTTGCACGTATTTGTACTTTGACATTGTGCTTAAGTAATGAATTATTGATCTTTGAGACAAAGACAAAACAGATTTTAGATGCTTTTAATGCGCTCCTTAACTTGGATTTTTTTTCAGTCTCTCGGCTAATTCTGCACAAAAAACACCTTTTTTTTAAAAAAAAATAAAAATATGCAATTCGTAAGAGAAATATTCGGAGGAAAACTCATAAAGCATGTTAAAATGAAATACAATATATCACATTGTTCAGAGAAGATGGACAAAGAAATGAAACGGAAAATTCATTCCTTTTGGATGAGTCAATAATGGTGGTAGAGAAGTTGTCGCGACAAAAGAAAAATTTTAGTGAATAATTAGGGATTAATTTTAGTGGGAAGGTTAGACCACTGGTTGAAACCAGATATTTATCTGAGCAGGTATACGTCCCTTAGTTTATGTTTATTAAAACATTATTACAAATTTAAACAAAGTACTTCTGTCCTCAAATATTATGATTGTGACATCTGCAGTTTATATTGTTACAAATCTGTAAAACCGTTTTTCCTGCTATGTTCGTCTTGTGGTTGGAAAGAATGTTTTACAGAGGTTCTTACTAGCTATCGGGTAAGATCAAGTCTGTACCCCTGACCTTAGTAACAAAATGAAGATCCTCGAAAACACTAGAATTTTCGTCCTATCTCTATTAGGAATGGAGATATAGAGAATGTACTAGATGATTCTGACGTCACATCCTGTCGGAAGATGTATAAATACCCGAAGATGCTGGGACGTGTGTGTGTTTAACGACTTTGAACATCTTTCAATCTCTTTTAAAGTTTTGTTCGCAGTAGGAGCTGGTAAGCTGATAGACGCCAAGCGGTAGTGAAAGTGCTGTTACTGTTATTATTAGTGGTTTCCTGTCTGTTTCCTGTGCTTCGTGTTTTCCAGAATATTCGTGAATAAAGCGTCGTGCTCCATTATCCTACTTGTTGTACTGCTTTCACCGTACACTCACCGGACGATTTTCGTAACAATATCCTGATTCTATCGGTAGGTCTTTCACGTGAAAAAAATTGGTGAATTTCAAACAACTGCAGATTAAAGTGTCCATACACAAGTTCTGTTTCACTTCAGCATCCAACCAACAGCTCAAATATCATACTTGTCATTGGATTGCAGTTCAGAATTGGGAGATTCCTCCCAAATATACGATTAGCTTCAAAACAGGAAATCAGTCAAAATATCATTTCAGAATTAACAGTTGCTTACTTCTAACAGCTTAATACATGGCGGACCATGCACATTCTACAAGTCATTTAATTTGCGATAATGAAACAAACAGATATATTATGTAATATTTCTGGCTACGAACGACTTTAGTCTGATTTTTGACTTTATTTCTCAACAAATTAAATTATTTGCAAATGTTCATTTCCATCTAATAATGCTTGGGTATATTCTTTGAGACACAGCGTCCTTAATTTAACCCTTTTAGTACAGAACGACGATATGTCGTTGTTCGCAACACTTGCGAAAAGTGCCAACGACGATATATCGTTGCGTTTGCGATTTAACCTTACTATTCGCATTGCGAGAGAATTCTATTTCAAAATAAATTTATAAAGAAAGATTTATCAAAATTATTTATAAAGATATATTATTATATTACAAAGCATATAAAGATAATTATATATTATGTAATATTTTGTGGTCCAATATTAGTTATTTTGTTACAAAGTATTGAAAATGCAATATTTATACTTCATACTCCGTGATCTATATAAAGCTATGACCAAACGATGATTTTTCTTATGTGCAAATACTGTTTGTAAAAGAGAAATGATTTTTCTGTTTTCCATAATGTTTTATATTTATGTTATTCGTATGATTTTTAACAAATATTGAAATACAATTGGCATTAATTTATTCTCCCTTTATTTCGTAATGCGCTCCTGTTTGAATTTTGTAAATATCATTCTTATTTTGCTTTATGGGCTTTTTCCCACACCTTAGCAAATTCGTCAAATTGGTCCGTCCGGCATTCTTCGCATAGGTACGATACTTTCGATCGGCTATAAACGAGTTAACATGACGGTACCAAGAGAATGCAACTTGATGAACAACTCACAGAATGTAACGCTCTACAGGGGAGATATATTATTGGACTTAGAGCGATCATGGATATGTAGTTTCTTCTTGGGTAGTAAGTAGGTATTCACTGAGAAAAGATTTTTAAAAGTTTTAGTGTTTTTCGTCTATTCATTCATTTTTTTTCAGTGATTACATTTTTATTTCCATACAATTTTTCTCTGATTTTAATAAATTTTTAAAATTAATTTTCAACACTATTTGTAACAAAGCTTTTTATTACTGCAATAAAATTCAAATTTATTGTTTGCTTTTGCAAATGTTAAATAGGATGAAAAAAATTGCTGTTATAGACATTAACTTCAAAGCAAAATTTTCATTTTTATTTACAAAATAATAATTTTAGGCTGGCATTCTTTCTGTATATTATGAGATAAAAAAATATTTTTATGCTCGAAATGCAACGCCTTATGCAATCAAGCTAGGTGAAGACAAGACAGACGAATCAACCCTAAAACATTATGCTAAAAAGTTTTAAGGGTTAAAGCTAAAGGACTGAAGATTTGAAACTTAAGAGATTTTTTACTTACGTTGTACATATTTTATATTAAATTGAAAGATATTATAAATTAGCATATATAATGAAACATATATCTGAGCTAAAGCATATTTTTGGCTATTAATGACCAATTTATTCACCTGTCAGCTTCAACTTATGATATTGTACAGTCAGCTTTACAAAGCAACGACTTCGTAAAAATGCCTTATTAATTTTTTTATGAAAAAGTATCTTTTATCGACTAAAATTATGAAACAACTATTTATTTATTTATTCAAAGAGAGCAGACAACAGAAATGACTCCATTTGCAGAGTGCATGATCAAAAACATACAAAGAACACAAGCCACAAAGTGAAGTAAAACACAAAGGAAAAAGTAACTTCAGAGAATTTTACACTTGAAAGCTCAAAACCACATTAATTATAAAAATGTAAACACATAAATGTTTAAAAACGAAAACACGCGATTATAAAAACACTAAAAACACACCGAGGTTCTAAAAGTCCATGTTGCATACCGTCACATTAATATTATAAAAAAATCACACAATTTTTTTGAATGACGGGTGATAGAGGTTCATCTGACTGAATGTCATCGGTAGATGGGCTCAGTAGTTTAGAAAACCATAAACTTTATTGTAAATGCCATGCTGGAAAGAAGCAAACTCGTTTTTTAATTCAATAAAAAGATCCATGATCGTACCTGAATGTTCCGATTCCATAAATTGAACATTAGAGTACATTTTATTAAAAAAAAGCTAATACAAAAAACATTTTGTCAATACCAGAGCATTTGAGACATTTTCCCTCCAGAATTGCAAAACAAATAAGAAAATGATAATATTAACATGCATCAATTAATGATAAATAAAAAGAGATTGCATTTAAAATATGGTAATGTTTTGATAAATGTTAATGAAATGTCTAAATATTTTAATTTACAAATATTGAAGAATATGGATGAAAATGAAATCCAGAAAATTTTCCGTTCTCCTCAGTTTTAAAAAAACCTTAATCTGTACAAAAAAAAGCAATGTGTTACATTTATAGATATATTTACAAGTAAGAAAAACTCTTGGTCATTATTCCAATCAACACTCCTTGCACTTCCGACACGTGTTTTTGGTTAGCTGGAATGGTGATTTCAGCGATGGGTGCTATTAGCCCTCAAGGGCACCCCCTTTCTCGTCATGCGTCATCAGAAGGATCCCTCTTCCTGCTTTCTCTGAAAATGAGAGGAAAAGATCACAGATTAGATAGCGGTATTAGTCACAGTCCCGTCGGTACACGGAATATTGCAGGGTGCACCGTTATGGGAAATTGTTTCATTTCTAATAAACAATTATTACGAATATACAAAATACAGAGACTGTTTAAGAAGAGGAAATGATCGTTGCAAACGGTAGTCCGATCGGGGGGAAATATGCTCCATGCAACATAAAATATACCAGGGGTGGGGAACCTTTTTGCACTGAAATGCCTCATTAAATTTCGGCACTTGGCCAAAATGTCGCACGAGCAGAATCTTGAGGGGTTTTGCTTTGTAATAATTATTATATTACAGACATTTATAATATTTCAATGCAAATTTTAAATAACTGTTAAAGCCGTATAAGAAACTCCAGAGGGCCACGTGTGGCTTTGAGGTCACAGGTTCCCTGATCCTGAAACGTACGATATGAGTGTACAACAGCGTCTCATTAATTCTAACTCATTGGAACTTTGACTTGTTAGAATTATTTAACCTGCAGGTAATTAAAAACGTTTTTCCAGAAACTTAACATACCCTGAGATATGAGTTAACAGTTATAATTAACAAAATTTAATAAAGATATTAACCATAAATTAATTAAAGTAATTAGTCATAAATTAATTAAAACTCTTTTGTATTATATAGTAAGGCGCATATGCAGCTATTTCTAATATAATACAGAAACAAATAATATAAATATAAAACAAAAGTAAAGAAAGAAAGAGAAGATTTAAACAATAACAATAACAATACACCTTTCTGCGTGCTCAACGCAACAGCACCAAGTGATTGCATCAACAGAAAATTACAACGATTAATATTAAAAAAACATAAAATAAAATTTAGAATGTAAAAGATAATTATTCAAATTGGAAGGAATGAATGAGAACTTGAATGACGAACTTTTTCGAAGACCACTCGCCATTGAAGTTCTAAAAATGGACAAAATTTTCTGTCAAGGGTAAGATTATAAATCAAAAATATACCCTTTGTGGCCTGAATTTTGTCCGACCTCAATACAAGAAACATTTTGAAAAAATCAAGATCTGTAGAAATTTAATCAAATACCGTTGTAGAGAGGGTAAATTTATTTTACACACTCTAGTATCTTTTGGATTTTTATTAAGGATTTTTTTGCCTCTTGATTTTTTCAAAATGTTTCTTGTATTGAGGCCGGACAAAATTCAGGACACAAAGGGTATATTTTTGATTTATAATCTTTCCCTTGACAGAAAATTTTGTCCATTTTTAGAACTTCAATGGCGAGTGGTGTTCGAAAAAGTTCGTCATTCAAGTTCTCATTCATTCCTTCCAATTTGAATAATTTTCTTATACATTCTAAATTATATTTTATGTTTTTTTAATATTAATCGTTGTAATTTTCTGTTGATGCAATCACTTGGTGCTGTTGCGTTGAACACGCAGAAAGGTGCATTGTTATTGTTTAAATCTTCTCTTTCTTTTTCTACTTTTGTTTTATATTTATATTATCTGAGATATGAGTGTTTCTCAGCAATAACTCCCTAGTAAATCCTAATAATTCCTAATAACCAGGCGTATTTCTTTTGTTGAATTTTTCGCAGTAATGATAAAAATAGGAAATGAATTCCTCGCCTTGTTATAAAATTACACAGTTCAGAAACGAACAGTAGCAAACCAGGGGACAGTAACTCCAGATTCGATTTATATGAGCATCATTCATGGAAATAATATATTGTATTTATCCTATAATACCCCATCCCTCTTTTTCTTAGAGCCATCGCAGTTAACAACGCTGACCAGTGGCGGACTGGGTTTGAAAATAGTGGTTGCATGAGTGAATGGGGGGGGGGGGCGTGCCCTATCACATTTAGAATTCCCTTTCAAATATATTTTTTAATTTTATTGATTAAAAATATAATAAATTAAAATAAATAAGTTAATATAATCTATTCTTAATCTAATATTACTAATTACAGTATACAAGTATTATACATATAAGTATAGAAGATACATATAGCATATAAGAAGTAATAAATACCAATTTTAAATACAAGTTTATTATTGAATATTTTGGAGGTTGCATAGCGTAATTTACAAGCCCCAAATATAATAAGTTGATATAATATCTTCCAAATATAATTTTGGACCTAAACTGTTATTTTGAGAATTTTTTAACCAAACTCTAAATAAAGTACAAACTATTTACTAATTCTAATTTTTTAAAAAGGATACTTCATTCTATCAAATATTAACAACTCAAAAGTAAGGAAGTGTATTGCATGTTGTCCACTTCATTAAGGGCAAATCAGTTCACTAGAGGACTGTGCAAATTTGTCAAAAATTATTCTGCATCCAAATCATCGAACAATTCCTTTTCAATAGATAGCAACATATAGGATTCCAAGTTCTCCTCAGACAATGAGTTTCTTATTATGGTCTATATGATCTTTAGCTTCGAAATTTCACTACTATGAATATATCATTCATCTCTCAAAAATAGATTTCAAACTTCTTACAGACAAAGTTCTTTTAAAATATTTTCAATCGATGCAGGTCCATTAGGATACAAACTGTAACAGCAAAATGAAAATCCTGAGTAAAAGAGTAAAAAAAAAGCACAATGGTTGGCATTACACAGAAACCACCTCAAACATAATTAGACTGTTATCTAAATTAACTCTAAATAAATATGAAGAGAAAGGATCATGTATAATTAAACTTTTATTATTTATTTATCCGTAATTTATAGCATTGATTATTTAAACCCTCACACTCTTAGCAGATGAAGAACGTTTCCGAAATTCAGTAAATTTTAGACAAATGTGTTGTTTACAAATCCCTTTGATAAAAAAAATAAGATACAGGAATTTTAAATATTTAATTACATTCGGTGGCGATCTTAGCAAACGGTCTGCAATTCCTTAGTTTTCTAGCATATATTTTAACCGAGGAGAGACTGAGAAGACTTCGAATTCATAAATTTTATTTTTCACGTCTGCATCCTACAAGTTTGTATTTCATTTTAGTACATTTTCACTACTCGAAATGAACTCTCAGAGAAGATTTTTTGTTATGACTCCATTCTTCAAGGCCCACCCCAAACTTAACTGCTAATAACTTGATTTACAAAGAAGAATTAAACGAGTAAATATATATTATTTTTAAAGATTCACACAAGAATTCAACATTGTAAGCAAGGTAAGCAAGTCTGGATGCATGGATGTATACCTCATAATTTGATCTAAGTGAATAAATTTCTCGTCGGCAGTTAACGCGGATAATAATAACGCAATCTCACTATTAAAATAACAAAAATATGATTAAATTTATTTCGTTTTCAATTCCGTAAGTTTAAATATTTCGTATACGGTTTTAGCGATAGAGGCTGAAAGAGAAATGCCGTCCTATAGTAGGCCATCCATATATAAGAGATACGGAAGAAAATTCTTTGGATGGTTTGGAATTTTGAGATTGGAGTAATTTTACAAGTAATTTGTCATTAAATTGATGTCATTAAAATATTATTTTTAAAATGGTTCAAAAATCATTTTTGTGTAATAATATTTTTGGAGATATCTCGAAAAAACGTCAAAATCGTGCTCAATTTTTAATTAACTGTTGAGTCTAGAATTGTGAAATTTGGTGCAAACATACTATGGAAGTTGAGAATGTACACCTCGGAGAATTTTTAATAATTTTAATTAATTAAAAGTTAAAAAAAGCAAGAATTGGAAATTTTTCAGCGATAACATTTCCGTTATTTCGCCAGGTTATTTTTGCTTACAATTTTTTTCTTTCTTTGTTACTTCAAATAAATTTACTTTTGAGATATATATATATATTATATTATTTTGATAGATTTACCACTGAAAGCACTCTTTCAAATGACGGCAAGATAATTTTTCCTTTGAGATAATGTTATTTATTTCTTTGTTATAATTAGTTAAAATAGTTACTAAACGATTAGATTAATAATGTGTAATAATTGTAATTTAAATTAGAATTATGCATTACCAAATTTTAAAAAATCTTCATCGATTCTCAAGATTTTTTTAGACTTTTTAACAGTTAAATTCAAAGACTTAATCATTAATTTCATTAGATGCAAAACATATTGCATCAAAATTTGGTTCAAATACTAATTTTCTGTTCCTCTTTTGTTACAACTAATTCATTTCTGGGTTTTTTTTTATAAATATTAATACTTTCAGCCTACTAAAAGTTAAATAAGTTGGTGAATTAAAAATTGGTTGATATAATTAAATTATTACAATCAATAAGATGGCTGTCGAAGGCGGCTAGTATTTAATACTACAAAAGCAATGTAAAAATCAGAGAAATAATAATTGGAGCTCTTCTCTGAAAATATTTTTTTTCCTTTTGTAAGATAGTCCTACTCTCTGCTGACTGGAAACAGGAATACCTCTTTTCCCCCCAGTTATTTTCCAAGAAAGAAGCACCAGAAATTTGTCCTATGGATGGAGGTTCCTTTACCCTTTTTACAACGTTATAAACATGATCAGATAACTCCTCACCATTGTAAAACTTATAATTTAAGAAAAGGATGTTTTTTTTAAAAACATCCCTTTGTCGTCAAATTACAGATTTTTCTTCTCCCCCCCCACTTAAAAATTCTAGCGCCCCGAAGAAGACTTTTCTCCGTCTTTTACTTTAGGCTAGTTCGCTTGTCTGTCAGTTTTGCGACAACGAAATGCACAAACAAAAAGCACGCCGCTTAGCCATCTCCAAGGACCGCACCCTTCTTGCACTTTCTGACGGGGGCCTCCTAGAATAAAAATCGAGTGGCTATTACGTCCCGGCCTTGCATAGAAAATGTTGTGGGGTTTTGCACGAAACTACTTGCTATTTTCCTTAGAAAAGGCACAGGAAATTTTCTTGATAAAGAGTTCTCCCCCTTTCTCTCTCTTAAACCCACAACATCCTAGGGGCCCACTTGCCATCGGGCAAGCTGGCAACCTATCCAGTCCGCCACTGACGCTGACCATTAACAGCAGGGAATGTTTGACTCATTAATGAATTAACCCTCTGACTGCATATCCCGAGGGTTGGAAGTAAGTCTGTTTTCTGCTGCATCCTGCTATTTTCGCAGGCTAATGTGTCTACTTAGTACTTTTATAGCGTTGGATCATATTATACTAATAAAGCTTTAGATATAAATAGCAACTCGCTTGGCTCAACGGTATTTGAACGCGTTTGCAAACGTTGCATCTAAATAGTGATTTTTAAAAAATCCGCAGTCAGAGATTTAAGGAGCAATTATCAATCTGTCACACATGTTGCTGCACAATTGTTTGCATTTACTTTTTGATTAAAATAAAAAAAAGGAATGACATTGAGACATTCTTTTATCATTTCTAAGATAAGAAAGATTTTTTAAATGAGATTCCAGCAACTTTCAGCTTTCGATTCAAATCTTAAACGAATGGCAGAAAGAATAACTGAATCAAACCAACCTAATTTTCGTTCCACGACCTAATGAAACATTTCTGGAGAAGACTCTTCAATCCGCCCACAATCATTACTACTCTTAATGACAAGGTCAATTAGGAGAAATTCGTATTACAATCGACGGGGGATGGAAAGATGAAGGAACTGCACTTTGTTCGATGCGTTTCTCTTTTGTTGGTCAAGAGGGTAAGATGATCCACGGGTCATCACTGCTTCGGGAAGGACCGCCAACAAAGCCGTCAGAGTGGACGTACTGTCAAGTGCTTTGCTCCGGTGAAAATAAAATGATTAATTAATGCTTTCGTAGTAGTGTAATGTAGGCGCTTATAAATCTTCGGAAAAGTATCTTTAAGACAGTATATTTTAAACAAAGCGTTAAATTGATTATTTAAGAGGAAGAAAACTATTAAAAATGATTTTGTTTTAAGATGTTACTTTTATAAAGAAACTAAACTAATGATTATGTTTAAAGATGCTACTTTTATAAAAAAACTAAACTATTGATTATGTCTGTAGAATTTAAGTCAAACAGCTGTCCTGAGAAAATTGCTTTTATAATCTTATTTTTAAAAAAAATTCTTAGATAAAATGAAGTATTTATTTTTTTCCTTTGAATTTCTTTATAACCTTATTTTATATGGCTTTTGAAAAGCACAGCATGTGCAGAACTGTAAAAAGTCATTTCTGTCCCAAAACCGCTCCAGCTTGAAATAAGTTATAGCTTGATAGCTATTTGATTGATGGATCCAATTAGCATCCCTTACTGCATATTTTCGAATAATATTACCGGAATATATTTGTCTCTGCAGGATTAAGCTTGCACCAGTCTTACGTGCATGGCGTATTTGAGGAATAGGGAGTCGAATCTGCAACCCTCCAGTATCGAAGCCAAGACTCTGCCGTCAGGTAGAATGATAATGTTTCATGCTTGATTTGTCTGTCTTTATATAATTTTTTTAAAAATTCGTCTGTCTTTATATTATTATTCTTAATCTCATAGCAACGCTCACCTGCACACCAAAAGTGTATTTAATATCGTTGTAACGCGTGTCTGTAAAAATGCAGTAATTAAAACAATATATTGTTCTAAAATATACTAAAATATTTTTAAAAACTTATAAAAATTAAAGACAAAATTGTACAGAAATAAAATTGGTATCAATGGAGAGATAATTATTCAAATTTCAAAATGGCGAAAAATGGTTTTAGTGCAATAATATGCTCCGAGGGTATTGAGGATAAACTTTAAAATTTCAATTAATTTGTAATTAAATTCTAAAAAAAAACATTTTTAGTGAACATCTACTATCGAAGGAGTAAATTCGTGCCAAATTTAGTAGCTCTATGTCCAATGGTCTGTCCGGTAGAGCACTCTGAACATTTTTTGCATAATGCATGTGTCATCACGTAATTTACAGATATTATCCAGCGCATGAATACTACCAAAATAAAAGAACAGAAAACTACACATTATCAAGATAGTTAAGGTTTAAAATAAGATGTCAGCGGTGGCTTGATGGTAAAGTCTCGGCTTCGGCACCGGAGGGTTCCCGTTCGAAACCCATTCCACTAAAATCCGGCATCCCCGTGGAACCTCTGTACGTTAAATCTAACGGCGCGGATTAAATATCAACCCGCTGAGCGTGTATTTGCATAAGAAGATGCCGGCTGTCCTCTTCTGACCTCGGTTCAAAATTACTAGGTCCATCCCAAAATAGCTCTTGCGTCGTTTCAGAACGGCACGCTATTACAAGTGTCGTAACAAATTCAAGAAACGGGTATAATCTGCTTTTCTGGTAGGAAATTGTTAACAGAAGTGGTGTTCTGAATCTCTCAATGCATTTTTAATCATTTCCCAAAATAAATTTGGAATATTTTGAATAATATCTCCACGTTTCAAATTCGAATTATAAAATATAGTACGGCGCGGCCAGACAAGAATTGTCATGATTTAGTCTGCCTTTAATCCTTATACCATCGACCTTGTTAATAATTAAAATCAATTTTTTTATTTGAAAAATATAATTCAAAACGATATCAGAATATTCGGAGAGGCTTGCAACATTTTATTTCTCTGTAATGTTCTTGTAGATCATTGCAATTTTTGCATTTCACTCATTTCTATTTTCAAATCGTTTTCAAATTTTATGATTGAACGAAACAAAACGAAAGATGATTTTTTTTTAATTTTCAGAAATCAGACAAAAACGTAGATCTTTTTTTTAATAATGCAACTTAACCCTGGAACGGTAACATTACTTTGCATTTTGAATGGGAAAAGAAGTCAATTTCACTCAACGTTACAATTTCAGGATAATATTGAAGTCATATATTCATGCCATGCATTGTTGTTAGAAAGACTTTTGTGGATATTCTGAAAGCGAATGATCTGTTATTAATGTCACAATACTTCTCCATCGGTAGTGTATTAAAATATGATTTCTCAGTATTTCTACGATTTTAAAACGGTTTTGTTATAAGCAGTGAAACTTTAAAAAAATAGTAATTCCGATTTAGCCCAAAATACAATCTTGTATTCAATAAATAAAATATTAATTGATTAAACATTTCGGAAATTGTCTTTTTAACTGTATAAATCAGAACATCCATTTCTTCTTCGGCATTTCTTAAATTTATTCGAGAATATTTTATGAATCTAAAAATTACACACACATGAGATGGAAACCCAAAATAGTAATAATAAATCATAAAGATGGATATAAAATAACGTTTAATTAAGTTAAGTAAATCCTTTAAAAGCTATACCACCTCTTACAATTGCACAAAAACGGTCCGGTATAGAAGTTCACAAATACTAAATTAACCAGATTTTCAGAATTTTAATCCGTGACCATCTAGAACCTGGGATCTTAGTTGGGAAACGGGCGAAGTGTAGGGTGTAGATTTGGGCAAAGTCCTAAAAATTTTTAAAATAAAAATCTAATAAACGGTGAAATTATTAATTGTTTAAAAATATAAAACAAACTGGAAGAGATAAAGAAGCATAAATAAAATATTTTGCTACTGATTTTATTATTCTTTCTTCCACAATGAGCATATTACGGCGATCAATAGTAGATTCTGCTTAGAATTCTTTAAAAACTTTCTTTTTTAAATAATGAACTTACTTATTACATAAAGAAAAACGAAGCAATACGGAATATTTAATTAGAATTTGGGACAAATTTACAAACCGGGGCAAAGAAACGAAAATCGTAACTATCGCGGCTAGTCCGGGACGTCTCGTTATTTATAAAATATTATTTACACTATTGATATATGATTAATCACCGACATACATCATTAATTAAGGTAAATTAACCCTTTTTTACGATGAACTTACTTATCAGTCTAAATTGGGACAATCCGGAATATTTAATTAGAATTGGGACAAATTTACAAACCGGTACAGAGAAACGAAAATCGTAACTATAGCGGCCAATCCGGGTCGTTTGGTAACTTAATAAAAAATCATGTCCACTACTGATAGATAAAGGTTAGTTAAGTTAAACATTTACATATATGATTAATCAAGCTAGGTTAATCCTTTTTTTAACAATGAATTTACTTAGAAGTACAAAACGGGACACTCCAGAACATTTAATTCGGAGCAAATCCGGAAAATATTTTCAATCCGGGGCGTCTAGCCTCTTTATAAAAATTAATGTCCACTATGGTAGATCATTGCAAATAACGAGTGAAACGTTTTGAGAATTTTTGCAGGGAAAAAAATGGTAGAATTTTAACAATACTTCTATTTTCTAAGAACACTCATAATCATTATTTTTATTTGATTCATTTCTTGATGAAATATGATCTGAAACTTCAGTGCGTTTTGCTTCATTTCATGTTCGTTCACACACGTGCTCGCCGCATTCTTCAGTTGAAGAATCCTCAAGAATCATAACAACCTTGAAAGGAGTTGGGTCAATGAAGAGTTGCGTCTTCACGTAAAGTGGAGATTGGTTTACTTTGGATCGCAACCCATGGATTCCGAATAGGATTACTTGAAATTGGATCGCAATCCGTGGATTCCAAATAGGATTACTTGAAATAAAGTGAAGTGGGAAGACAATCATATATAGGCTTTTGATTTGAAAATGGACAGATGTGATTTTTGTTACTGATTGCCAACAATTCAATGGATCCTATGAAAATTGCAAGTATCGATGGGAGTTATAAATTTTTAATTCTGTATTTTATTTTTTTTATGTTTTCCATCTCATTGTTCTTCTTCTGAAATTAATAAGGTAAGAGGACGATAAGATTTTAAGACCATGAAACAAAACACCTCAGTTTTTGTCAGAAATAAAGTTAAAATGAAATAATGCATTCCTAATCAAGTGGCTAGACATCTTTGATTAACTGGGACATTTCCGATTTTTGACTCTGCCTCGGGTTTGATTTAATGTCCCACATTATCGTGTTTAATAATTATCAGTAAATTGTTCATAAAATAAGATTAACTAAATTTAATTTTTTACACACTTTTATTGAACTTGACTTGTTCCATATTAAAAACAGAATTTCGTAATCGATTTTTCAATTACTTCCTGGTGTTCTAGAGTTCTGAGAGTTTGTACAGTAATGTATTCTTCATGACAATGCACTATTTTAAGAATTAAATTAATAGTTATTCGATTAATGTTAATTAAATTTAGATTTTATGTAAGTGTGTCACATGGTAATGAAATTGAAAAAAGAAATAGGTTTTTTGAATCCATAACATTTCCAATAATTAATTATGAAATACAGTAAAAAACCGTTTAAACGTTTCTCATATATGTAGTATGGGAGCCTAGGTCCCGTTTGTGGTGATACGAAGTCACAAGAAAGGCACGTTTTTCTATTTTATAAATTTAATGACGACGACACAAACAGTTAAGACGGCACAGACATTTAAATGGAAAAAAGATACAAGAGAAAGAATTAGGATGGCGGCTACTGCCTTGTACATCAAGTCATGTTAAGTCATCGTAGGCAGTTTAGGCGTTGCGCTCCGTCACTCGCCATCGCACAACAATGTCTATTTAAGAATTAAATAGACTTGCTAACCAGAGCAAGATCATGTGACGTGACGTCAGCTGGTAGAGAGAAAGTGGACGAGCGCCTCCTGGCGGGATACCACATATATACGTCGTTTACAATTGTATATCGTTTCATCACAATCCCAATTCATTCGTATTCATTGTAATGTTAATTACTGCGTTCATACGACGCCGACTACGGTTATACGTCGTTTCCCGCCATTCTTAAAGTGAAAATTTTCTCCTTTCTAATATGTGAGTTGTGATAAAGATATGACTTTGAAAATTATTCACAATTGATGAATTAATACTAGAAGACCAATTGTGCTAATTTAAGCGATGATGAACAAGTTGTTCCACCTTTCTTTAAAGACCCAATGGACTCCATTCAAAAATTTAGAACTTAATTAACTATTATTATTTAGAACTTAAAAATTTAGAATTCTTTTGTTAAAAGAATAGAGAAAAACATTCAATGAACATAATTCGATTCATAAAGATGCACTTAGTACTCGTAGACAATGAGCAGGTCAGACGACCGTGAAAGATTTTCTTAATTAAACGCCTACCTGCCCGCATATAAATCGTATAAGATATATATAATTAGTACTCAATATTTGCAAGAAAGGTATGGTTTTTCTCACTTTAATGATAAATGTTTAATTTTAAAATTAAATTTAATTGTTGATTTCCATACTACGTAGTTTTATCTTTAAAAAACTTTAAAATTGTTACTTTGAAATTAATTTATATTATTAACATTAAATAATAATCAAAGTTGTTTAGTAAAATTTACATTTTACGTCTTTTCATTTATAAATCATTTTACGTCAGTTCCTTGAAACACGTATAAACGGTGCTTTACTGAACAATAAACACTAAAATGTAGGAAACGATGAAAACAAAAAGGTTTTTAAGAATGGTTTTATTAGTACACAAAAACTACTTCTAAACTAGATTTTTAAATCAAAATTTGTGGATAACACCAGAAACATAAAAGTGTGTGGGACTGTAAACAATCCGTAAGGAAAATAGTTAAACGATAGTAAATATCATTAGAAAAAAATCCCAAACACTCACGAAAATTTAAAATATATTATGAATGTGATTAAAATTACAATTTACTAAGAGTATTTCTATCAGCATCTAAAGCAATTACGTTTTAGAGTTTACCCCAGACTTTTCATTTAAAAAATTAGTCTGCACTTCTTAGTACACTAATAATGGCCGTGTTTTTGAAAAGTTCTTTTATTTATTGTATTACTAGTTGATAATCAGGCTTTATTCGGATCCGAATTTTTTCGTATACCCCTCGCCGTCTCTTTTTCCAAAAATAATGTCACTATCTTTCCCCAACAAACGTAAATCTCCTTAGAATCCTTTGTTGTTGAATTAAAACTTTCAAATCTAGACTTTTATTACCTAATTAAAGTATGGTTTGAAAGAAAACGCGAGAAGTTTGGAAAAAGAACATTTCTCTCAAACAATATGACGTACAATAACTAATAGAACGTTTAAAATGTTGCGAAAAATATGCATTGCAAAATAAAACATCAAAAGACAAAAAAGAGTAAAAAAGGCAGGAACTAATAAATTAAAACATCGGTAGCATAATTTTCCTTGTCTCGCGAATGTGAATAATAGCGAGAGGAGAAAAAAAAAAGAAAAATGTTTGCAGAAGAAAGGCGCTTCCAAAAACTTAAAAAAAAATCGTTAAAAATCAAGAAAGTAATACAGCAACTTCTAATTACTCTTTTTAGAACGAGGATATTCTGAACTTTACAGCGATTTAAAAAATATGGTTCTGCGATGAGAATCTATTTAGAAAATTCGCGAAAATATGCAAAAAACGCCCGAATTTACCACTTAAAATTAAATAAATGAAAATATAATTCGAATTTTAAATTTTACGGCGTTAGCCCCCTCTTGCGCTAATCCACCACAGTGCCAAATTTGGATCCGATAAATCAAACTGTCTGGGCATAGAATAGAAAAAAAATACATACTAAAAGAAATTGCTCTTTTATATATACATAAATTAAAAGTTGCCTGATATAAAATTTCTCTTTCCAACTTTTACTATGCATAGAATATTGTCACTCTAATATTATTAATGTGGATGAATCAGCCGGAAGTAAAAATAAGAAAGTAATACCAAAAATACATATTATTTATACCTCTCCCTGCTTTTTTTTTGAAATTTTTAATCGATTAACTATTTTACAGATTCCGTATTTTTATTTTACTTTTTTTATTTATATATTGGATTTTGTCCTATACCTTTAACACCCGCTTGCATCTCCAAATGAAGATTAGAAAATCTGGTTGCTTTATTTCAAGTATTAGTGTCATTTAATTAAAGCACTGAATTGAAGTTCCATTTGTATGAAATTTATCATGTTATCTGTTATAGTCTTTAGAGCTAATTTATATAGTTCTTTCAGGAAAGATGTCATTTCTGTACAAATCATCAGAAATTTAAAATTTGTTAATAATTTTATCATCAATAGCTTTTTTTCAGTTCTTATGAATTAGGAAAGTTGCAGAAATGTATTTTCATACCCTCAGAGCGTTATTAATGATTGTAAACAAGATGGTTATCTTAAAGGTAAAATATTGTTAGACTGATCCACGTACAGGAATAAAAGTCAAAACTTACTGTTGCCCTTTATAATTTAATTTGGTAGGTGGCATTATGTAATGTCTGAGAGAATGAGTTTCACAAGAATTTAACTTGATATTGTTGAAAATAAAGACAGAAATAGTTTATTGAACCATGATTCTGTACCCCAGAGGTAAACTATCGTAAGTGCAATTTTGCTGGTTTTGATGTTTTTATCGTATTTGCATTATTCCGACCGCAATTTCGGATGGGTTAAGTGTCTTAGCTGTAAGTCGTCGGAAAACAAACCGTTCTCAGAATATAAAATACAGCATGCGATACATTGCGCTATGGAACTTCTTTTGGCTCTCTTGTAAAATGTTAAAATTGTTACTTACGATAGTTTACCTTTGACGTACAAAATTTCTAATAATCCTAGAATGGAAACGTGGAGTCATGATTACTTGAACTCAGATCTTTGCAAGGAGAGGTATGAACACCCTCCTTAACTATGCTACCTACAGACCTTGAACCACTTGAGAACCAGATGCCATCCGTGTTAAGCAGAGTTTACACGAGGCCTATATTGTCTCGACAATAAATTCACGCATGCGCGGAAACATCAGACATGCGCAGAAAGAGTGGACGATGGCAAGTACTTGTCCCGACGGGGCAACTACATGCCATTGTCCCCTCTTTTTCTCTTTCTGCGCATGCTTGAATTTACTGTCGAGAAAAGTTTTGGTCTCGTGTAAACCCTGCTTTAGAGAGTGCCTTTTCAAGTTCAACAGGTTGCTTTCAAACCTTATTGAGTAGGATCACAATACGTCCGGATCTCCTCTGTACAGTCCTGATTTCAAGCTCACGTCCACGCTAGTGTCCGGAGCTTCAAAATGTTCAGATTTACGACAGCGAGACAAATTTGATTGCAATAGGAAAAATCTGACGTACTCGAAAAATTCCGCGAGTGAAAGAAAATCCATTGTTTGCACTTTGGAATGGAACGAATTTTTTCGATGATGGGGTCCATTTGAGCAGCTGAGAGAGGGAGGCTGCCTTTGCGAGTTGAACTTCAAAACGAATACCATTTTACCCAATCCTGAATTCTACGGATTAAAAAATGATAAGATTTTCCTGAATAAAATTATCCACCTGAAAAATATCTACAGAAAGAAACCGGAAAAGGAGATAAGAAAATGGATGAACTTCCTTAGCCAAGGTCCAGCTCAAGCTGAAAATTAAAAGTTTTGGCACTTTTGTTTTATTCTCTTTTTCATTAATGGAATTTTGATTTACCAAACATTAGCAAAAATTGTATCTTCTTTGCATTCTGACGTCTAAATTTTTACCCTCTTGAATTCTATGCTAGTGTTATGAAAGAAAGTTCGATGGTAGGCAACTGTTAGAATTTTATACTATACTTCAATCCCCCTTCACCCCCACCACTGGCGTGTCCGGGTTTCATTTAAAAAATCATGGTAACCCTACCTATGAATCGAATTGAACCAAATGTAAGTGTTCTACACCTTAAGGAACAATTTTTTGGTTGCAAATTGCCACTATAAAGAAGTCAAATAGTAATAACACATTTGTGAACTTCTCGAAGGTTCCCCACATCTTGAAGCTTGCAATTGATGGACAAATCATTAATATTTTCTTTTTAAAATTAAAGATTTGTAAGAAATTTATATTATAAGTAGTTTAATAAATAAAAGTGTTCTTGTGCTAAGACCATAAAATTCTTCAACACTTTCAAAATGGACTAATCTTTGAATGGAGTCAAATTGATTCTACTGTTGGGTCGTCGCGGGAAGTTTCTATTCCAGGGTTAATGTGCAGACACATAAGAAATATCAGTTACGTTGTAATGAGTTTTCTCCCGTATGACTTTATTAAATTTAGTTCTTCTCTAGAACCGGATTTCTTAAACATTATCTATTCGCAAACCCCTATTAGGGTGGGAAAAATTTAGGCGACCCTAGAATTCAAAAATAATAAGAAAATGAAACATTATTTAATGACAAATAAAAGAAAATGCAATTTTAAATAATTATTTAGTGGTTTTTATTGAATATTTCAAATAAAGTTGATTTTCTTCCCTTTTTTTTCTTACTGATGGTAAGGAATCTGAGACGATATAATGACTCTTGCGTATACATACGTTTGCGTGCAAGTCATAAAACTGTCTATCAACGCTCTTTTGACAGACGGCTTTGTGACTAATAAGAATACGTTTCGTAAGTGGTTGCAACACTTTAAACGTTATCTTCAATCGTGACATTTGACGAGATTTGGCACACTCTTTAATAAAATTTGGATCGATTTGGGTAATTTCTACATATTGTGTTTTATTAGAGATAAATTACTGTTCAATGAAGTTAGATAAATATGTACGTCGAGAATCATGCTCAGACTTTTTAGCATCAAAACGTTATGGGTTACTGCGGAAGAGTCATTATACCCTGTAAGAGCTAACGATTAAGGCTGCCTTCGCGAAAAGATAAAGTGAAGGGCTCCATCGAATCCATATTTTGGGGTCGAAAAAATTTGCTGATGATTACAAAATTTCATATGATTGTTACATAAATATTATTCTAGAATTAGTTGAAAGCCGTTTCTGTATGAAAATTATACGAAGGTCAAAATAAATATGAAAAGAGGGATGCAATTAATAATTAAGAATGTATATTTCTTTTTGGAAAAAAACATTTTACAGATTTGAAACTTTGTGGCGATCTACAAAGTACCCTTTTCCCCAATATATTTCAGTATTTTATTTGCATGGATACTTCATTATAATTATAAACCGAATAATTACATTGAAATCATTAAAATACTATTTTTGTTTGCTAGGGGGCACTGCATCTGATCGAGGCCGTGCGCAAAAGTAAACAAACCTTCAGGTTGGGAAACAATAAGTTGAACGGAATGGAAAAAAACTATAGCTTAAGAAGTAAATACATTTCCAATCGGATGCGTGCTACTTTACACTATCAGTATATCTGAAATAATTATTTATGAATTGCTTGTTTCATCTTTGATAATGAATAAGAAATTACTGCATTAGATTTATTTTATTTGTATTTCAAAAGTACGGTAAAAATATGAGCCGTAAAATTTCGTTTTCCAATGCGACGACCCTTCGCTTTAGACCTAAAAGGAGATCGACTAACACTAATTTGTACCCTTAATTCTAAAGAAAAAAATGAATGTTTTTGGCTATAGTACTTAGATATGCATAAATGATCGACAAAAATAACTTAAATAACATAAATGCCAAAAACTTACTTCAATATTAGTTAATCCATTAAAATCCAGCGAAATCCTTCGTAAAACGCACACACTTCATAAACAAACAATACAACACAGAAAGGAGGCTTTAGGATGTGACGTCATAGTCGTCGGAATTTCTGAGTGTTAAGACCTGGATAGAAAAGACTATTGCGCAAGTCTTTTACGCACGGCCTCGATCTGATTCAGTCGAATCAGTGAAGAAGTGAAATTTTCAGGCTTTACGGTTTTTTCACTTGGCGGTTTGGTCCCTACTAGATTTCCTTTCGCCAATTTAAAATATAGAAACCCTGTTTAATCACATGGGGTGAACGCTGAAACGGGACTTGCTTTTTTCTGGGATGTGTATGCTTGAGGGTAATTGATCCTGGTTCCATTGTTGTAAAAAAGGGCTTCTGTTTGTAGTTACGTGGGTCTCCACACCTCAGCGCGATTTTTTTGCTATTGCAACAATATTTGTTAGATAATTTACTATATTCCGAAATGTAATTAATAACTCGTACGCTGTTATACAATTAGGAGCTAAGCTAATTTTAGTTTTCCCTGTTGATGTGACTTTCAAATAAAAACTGATCTAGTTCCAATCCGTTGCATGCTCATATAATGCAATAATTCATTTTAGAAAAATGTAGCATCATAATTTCTTCTACTATTATTATTCAGGATGTTAACAATTTTATTACTTTTTATTCAAATTCAGCAATTACATACAAAATTATTACTTAGGTCGTTAAAAATTGCGATGGACTCTCAATCGTCAAAATTGAGCGTGCTCAAATAATTTTTCCTATTTAAGAAATATTATTTTGAAAATAGGATACTTATTGGAGTGATACATTTTCTGAACTTCAACCCCGGATTGGAAGAGCGATGGCGTGCCGCGTATGTACTCATATGGAAACAAAATTTTATTAAATTAATCAACTAAGTAGTAATTAATTTTTGAAAATGTCAAAACACTGTACTGTCATCGATAGTACAAAATTTTAAATCTCTTAATTCAGTCGTAGGTTAAAAGGACGAAGCTAGTACGGTTAGCACATCTGAAATAGGAATGGCAGTTCTTTCCCATCTGAATCCGTTAGGAGATAAATGCAATATAGTCCATAATATAACTTCAAAACTCCTCGAATCCTCGCTTATCCAGCAATTCAGATTGACTCTTATTGTATCAACTGTTTTATTAGTTTAGTTTATTTAATATATTTACGTTCCATTTGGAAACAACACGAGGGTCACATCGGGACGCTTCTGAACCGCGATCAGATGACGAGGATGATACCTCGGCCGATACCTTCCTCTCCGAACTTCAGCACCACATCAATGATAGGACGTTTGACTATCGATTCGTTCGTTGACCAGATTACACTAGGTCCAAATATATGGCGGTTGTTACATCGAATCAGGTTTCGAATCTGGTACCATCCGGCCCAGAAGCCGAGCCTCTACCACCAAGTTTGTTTTTTTAAAGGAAGTAACAAAAAAATTTACAAAGTTGCTTAAAAAAAATTAACTTTAAAAAGTTCCTTTATCCCAACTTTTCTAACATATGAAATATTGACTCTCCAATGTTACAAATGCAGATTAATCTGTCTAAAATAAGTCACAAAGAAAACACGTTGCTCATGCTTTTTGCACGTATCCTGATTTTTTTTTATCAAGGTTTTTGATTACTTACTTTGTTCTTTGCTTTCTTTTTTTATTTAGATCTATTTATACATTTTACCTTGAGTTGTTTCATTTTTGCAAATTGCAATTATTTTTTAATCTATTTTTCACTCACTCACTGGTGTGCTAAAGTTTCAAAATTTTGCACAATTATGTGCTCTCGATGACAACGAATTGTTTTAATATTTTCAAAACTTAAATATCAGTTAACTGATTAATTTAATTACATTTTTCCATACGAATGACGCCACGCGGTGGGAAATTCTAGAAAATATTGATTTCAAGATTGTATAATATTCATAATTATGAATTATAAACTAAAGGGGAGGACCAAAGGAAGCAACAGAGGGTGATATAATTATGAAATCTGAAGCGATTCTTGAAGTTAGACCATTTAAACTGCATCGAAAATTTAGAATTTTTATAATCTTATGAAATCTTTTTATTAATTATCAAATCAACGCATTTTTAATTATGAAATTCTTGTAATATTCTCATTTACTTGTTATAAAACCCCACTAGTCAATTTTATGAAAAAAAAACTGGATTGTGCTTAAACTTTTACATAATATAGTTAATTTCTACTGAAAAATAACTAATCAGAAATATCAGTATATAATATCAGATATCATTTCAGTCATCAGTAATATAATATCAGATATCATTTCAGTCATTAGTATATAATATCAAATATCAATTCAGTCATCAGTGTATAATATCAGAGTAGAAGTATCAGTTTCGTCCTGACTGTAAATCCCGTATTACCGTCTGATCTTTGATTTTTTTTTAACGTAGGACTACGTTCCTCCCATTGGGGTCTCAGGAAGGAATTTGATTCACATGCCAAAACGCCCCCCCCCCAAAAAAAAAAAAATGTTGTATGGGAGATCCTCTATATCTCGGTAACTACATATGTTAAAACATAACTAATGTCTTATTTTAGAGATAAAGGGTAACAACAGAAGTTACAAAAAAAATGAAAATCGGAATTGTAGTTTTGCGACTAGTTAGCCGCAAAGTTGGGCAAAAATACGCATGAATTGGTGATGCGAGCCTCTATATCTCGGTAACTACATGTTAAAAACATAACTAATGTCTTATTTCAGATCGTTGAAGAGTTTCATATAGTTAAAGATGTTCCAATTATTGTTCTGGGTGACTTTAATGTAGATGCCAAAGGAATGAGAAAACGTTCGGTTTCATGAAGAAGCATTTTGATTTGAACATGGTGCCAACAAATTATCCTGGTACTCTGGGAAATTCATATATTGATTCAAGTTTTACAAGAAACATTAGACCCGAATTATTAAATTACGTATGTTACTTTTCATATTATCGACCGATCCTACACAGAATTGTAACATATCCACGCACGATTGAAGAATTCAAAACAAAAGAATTGACATTGTAATATATTTTATGAAGAAATAAAACAATTTTCATTGTAACCTTAGTTCCATTTTATTTCGCCAATTTTCCATACATTTGTATTTCAGAGAAACAAAAGAGAATTGAGAGTAACTTCGAGAAACAAAAGAGTATCGCGAGTAACAAAAAGAAACCGAGAAAAATTGAGAAACAAAAGAATCACGCGAGTAAAGTAGTCCTACGCCTTTAATATCAGCGGCTATTTGAAAAGACAGTCTTCCGTCATTTTTTGTCCTGACTTGTAAACATTTCTTGTTTTAGTAACATCCGTAAATAGTTCCTATCAACAATATTAAATAGAAACTTAAGTAGATTTAATTTTATTAAAAACAGCTTCTGAAAATTCATTTATCTCAAATTTTAATTCGCATGAAAAATGCCACTCCAGTTTTGCAAATATAGACGAATCTGTCTAAAAAAATTGGTGGAAAAATATATTGTTTATATTTTCGCCTTCATTCTGATCTTTCTTTCAAATTTTTTCTGTATTTATGCTAGCAGGAGCCTTATGTTTTAGATACTTAAGCTATGACCCGGAGACGAAAAATAAATAAAACACTTTTAGCAACTTTTGAAAGAAAAAATTTAAGAAATATTTTGATGATGTGTGGCCAAGAATATATAACCAGGATCTGTGTAAGTGTTTGAACTACACTGATGTTATTAAAATTTATAAAATTACATAGGATAGGATGGGCAGGTCATACTATTCGTATGCCAAATAAGTGCACCCCTAAAAAAATTCTTTATTGCAAAACCAATAAAAAAGCGTCATACGTCATTTGTAGCCACGCGCCTTATAGACGTGAAACTTTCCTCCACCTCTCCAACATTTAAATTATCTAGGGTTGAAGTTAAAAAATGTATTCTCTATAAGTCAAAATAATCTTTTTTAAAATGAGGAAAACATATTAGAATATGATAACTTTTGATTTTACGTTTATTGCAATGATTAATATCATAATTAATGATTAATATTATAATTAATATGATTTAATATACATAAGTGGATGAAACTTTGTAATTTCGAAGTTACTCCAAAATGTTCGTTTAGAAATATAAGTGCTTTCGCAAAATATTACAGAAGAAAATTGTGATAATATATTAGCATTAACGGTACTTACGTATTAACGCCACCGAGGCTACAGATTTGGCGGTTTTTAAGTGCCGCCAAATTTGGCGGTTTTTGTACTTACGTATTAACGCCAATTTGGCGGTTTTTAAGTGGTGCCAATTTGGCGGTTTTTAAGTGGCGCCAATTTGGCGGTTTTTGTACTTACATATTAACGCCAATTTGGCGGCTTTTAAGTGCCGCCAACGCCCCCGCAGCTACAGATTTGGCGATTCAAGATAATAGTCCCATAGATTTAAATAGTCTAATTTAGGCAACTGTTTGTGGTTCAGTCTGAGCAACTTATAGACAAAAAATCCCCTAACCTTATCTTTAAACTATTTTAATAAAATTATTATAGTAAATTTATTCAAACAAGTTTCTTGTCTGAAAGTGTAATAACATATTTTGCTACTTACTTTAAAAAGCCGTAAGGACTATTAGTCTTATGTTAAAACATTTGATTGATGATATGTAAACCTAAATATTCAATCTGTAACTGTAACCAGTTGCTCTTTTCTCTTAAAAAATGATTTCATACGCAATTACATAGTTTCAACATAATTTGCCGATTTTACGGTTAATATATTTAATAGATTTGAAGTTATGTTTCTGGTTCGAATTCGTCAACTCTTCCTTATATCAAACAAAAGATTAAACTGTCGAGACTGTATAGATGATTGCATACCATTGAACGAAAAATGTAATTTTAATCTAGGCCATAAGTGAAAACAAGTGTCTGATATTAAATAAAAGTTTTGTTATTACAATTTTTTCACATGGTAATTGTTTTAGTTAAATTGAAAACTAGATTGCACTTTTAAGAAAATAAACTTCTTAATCATACGAGTTAGAATGCTGATTAGTTTAGTTTAGTTATATTTAACGTCCCATTTTTTAAAGTTAGAATACTGAAACAAAATAATTAAAAATTATTACACTATATGTATTTGATATAAACGAATTCACTAAATATGAAAATATGGATAAAATCGCAATTCAAATAGAAATTGTGTTAAATGTCACACTTTGTGTAACTTATCAGTTTTTTAAGAACAATAAAAAGACGAAATCCAAATAAATATTAAGGAATGCACTATAAAATATAGCAACTAAAACATTCTTCTCTTATAATGAAATACTCAAAACCACATTAGAAGAAATTGCTGTTTCATAGACCAGTTGCATCTCAGCGAAAATGTACTTAACTAAAGCAGCTAAACAACTAACAGACGGCAAATTCATCACATTTTATTCACTTGGGAGTCGAAACGGTGTAGATTAACAGCACAGATAAGGAATTATATTGAGAAAAAAGAAGCCATATCTATAATGAATCCCTACAGGCAATAAAAATCCCTCGTATAACATAGTATATAAGCAAGCTATGTCAAGCAGCATAGGCAGTATCTAAGAGGGAAATTTTGCACAGCAGACATGGGGTGGTTATCCCATGCTTTTCTATTGATATGCCTTACAGGAATATATTTTGAAACAGTCTGGAGTGCTCAATCGTATTATTATGAATATTCGGAAAGTGAATCCGGTCAAAGTTATTCGAGTTCTCAATCGTATTATGATCAAGATTCGGAAAATGAATCTGGCCAAAGTCATCCACAGCAGAACGATAACAGACTAGGTTCGGAAAATGAACCCGACCGAAGTTATCCACAGAAGAATGGTAACGGACCTGGTCAAAGTTATCCACAGCAGAATGGTAACGGACCCGGTCAAAGTTA